>CM037855.1:108388276-108493223 GCA_021234595.1 Delia radicum | reverse complement strand
TTTTTTTACAAATATTAATATAATTTTTATTAAGGATTTTATGGTGTAAATTTGGTAGTGTGAATGGCATACTCTTTGAACCAAATTTCATATTACTTTTACGGTATACAAGTCGGTTTGTGTCTGTGCTTAACCCTTCGACAATAGTAGTGTAGAAAGAATACCAATAATATTAAATAAATGAATATAAATCGTTTTGGAATAGTATAAATTAATAAATGGGCAAATATTTCATAATGTAATAATTTTTCAGTAAAATTAAAAACACATTATTTTACTACCTTTTTATCAAATATGTCTAAAATCGGTGGCAACACTCTATACTTTTCAGAGTTCTCTTGGAAGATACATATTTTTTCATACTTCCTTTTTCAACGAGAATCTAAAGTGTTAAGACGTCATTTCTATTAAGAGGAATAAATCAATTTAAATACCGTTTTTAATAAATCATAAAGTAAAATAAAAAAGTGAAAAAAAAAGAAATCTTTATACATCCATTGTCGGTATATATTTTTTTTGTTAAATTTAACAATTCCGGCATTTTTTTTGAATAAAAATAAATTGAACATTGCAAAGTACCGCCGATAATGATAAAATTATAAAATTTTTATATCCACGTGACTGCAAATCAAATTTGATTTCATCATAAAATTTTGCATTGAAGCCACCATCTTTTATACCCGGATTTCCACGTGTTTAAGGGCCCTACGGCCCAACATTTTAATTGTATTCCTCCTGGGTAAAATGTATGTACAATACGAAAATAATATATGTTAAAAAAATTTAATCAACGAGAAATAATTTTGATTGTCACTCTTTTGTGACCCCTGTACGAGTTTTGCTACTAAGAAGCAGGCAGCGCTCAACTAAGTTTGATATATACCTCATAACCTGTGAATCGTGGTGGTCAAAAATTTTGTTTATTAGTTTTGAGCCACCACCTTTAATTTTTTTTTGGGACACCTGAAAAGAAAAGCTGATATTGGCTTATAAATTTTCCTGTGTTGAAAATTTACAGAAAAAAAAGGAAAATATTCATCATCAATTTCCTCCTTCAAGGCTCCACTGTACTGTGTTTTTTTATTTTCATCTAACTCTCTTGAATTGATCCGTTTTAAAGGCAAAAAAAAAATAAATCTATACCTTCCGATTAATGACGTCGATATACATTGCTGTATACATTGGAATTTTTTTTTAATCATTTTTTCTATTCTGTCTACCTATTTAATTGGGAACGATATCGAGAGTTAAAAACCAGAATTATTGAAAAAAAAAAAACAATTTTTAAGAATAGACAAATTTCAAGAGAAAAAAAAATAACCGTATCTACAGTGACAACTACTTTGCCGAGATAAATAACTCTACAAAAGCCGTAACCATATCCTCAACAACTAAAATCTTCAGCATACCGGATTTACATCAATAAGTATATTTTAATTTAATTTACAAGTGCTTTGTGTGAAAGTCAAATTTTTTTTTCTACTTGTTAGATTTTTACGATCTAACATACATGGACTAAATTTATTTTTCATTTTTTTATTAGAACGCGTATTTTCGCGCAGTGTAAAAATCCTCTAAAATAATCAAATATATCTAAAATCTTGTTTTATTATTAAAATCGAATCGGTTTAAAAATTAATTTAATTCAGTCATCACATAAATTTTCTTTAAGCCAATGAACTTTCAACACAAACCCTTAATACTCATAGAACTACCTATATAATGTATCTTTTTCTATCATTTTTAATATCCTAATTAATTTTGAGCACTAACGCAAATATCAGAAATTACCCGTATTTTGCAAACATCATCAACCAATTTGACCTCTCGGCCTCATCGCGGTGTGAAAATTTTTGTGTGTGTACACTGAGTGCATTTTTATAACACTTTCATATTTTTGATATTGCTACAATTAGTTTTTTATTGTTGTTTTATTATTCTTTGATCGTCAAGAAGTACAACTAGGGAAAGAGTTTACGCATAAGGTCTGCTAATTTGTTTTGTTTTGTGTTTTGTTTGTTCGTACAAATCAAATAAAATCATTATTTTTTTTGTGTGCAACAAAAACCAACTATAGACTCGTGTACTTTATATTAAATTATTTTTTTTTTTAATCGTATCATCTTTCGAATAGTTATTACTTTTTTTTTTTTTTTTACTAACTTAACCCTACAACGCTGATAGATTAAATATAATTTAAATACATAGATTAATAGGGTTTTTAAAGTTAGATATTTAAGTATTTTTTTTTGTTAAAAGAATTTACACATTTAATTTCTATTTGTATTTTCATGAATTGAAAATCATAATGTTTAAAATTTCAACTTAATAATTAATAAGTCTAGTTAAATAATATCTTTATCTTTGTAGTAATTTTGAATCATAATAAATGAAGTAATTTTAGCCAGTATTTTACAAGAGTCATCATACCCATTTGATATGAAATTGTAATTTTTCTAAAACATTTGTCAAAAATTCTAAATTAACTTTATCTTTAAGATACGATGTTAATCTAAAAGTTTCTTGAATATATACAAAATTTTGAATATGGAATTTTAGACTTTTTTGGTTTTTTTACAGATGTGATGTAGGTAGGGTTATATAAACGTTTGTGGGGTTTTAGCGTAAAATTTGCGTAGCTAAAACCAATGGTAGGGTGGGTTACGATACGTTGGTCTCTAACGACATCTAAGAGACCCAAACATTGGCGTATTGACTTTGAATGCATTTTTTTTAACGTAATTTTATACAGTTTTTTTTTTCAGCCATAGTAGGGCAGAATTAGAATTGCACTATGGTCTGGTTTGGTCCATATTATAACGTAATTTTTTTTGTTTTTTTTTATAATTTAAAAAACCATAGGGAGTCTATAATAAGTTTTGTGTAGGGATATTGTATACGGCTTAGGGAACATAGTAGGACACGACCCCCCCATCCGACTGACTGCTAGCAGTATAAATGGCTCCCTTTAGTCTTCACTATTATCTCTGTAAAATTTTGATTTTTATTTTTGTACCAACACGTATACATTGTTTAACATCTTTGACTTTGAAATTTTCTTGTCATCCCACGTTCATCTTTTTCGGATTGAACGCTAATAAATTTTGGCGCCCAAGTGGGGCAGGGAAGATCTTTTGATTTTTCTGCTCACCTTCATTTTGAATTAGTTTTAGAGCTCATTACTCATAGAGTTTGAATAATTCTCATATATCGGATTATTTGGGATAAATAGGTTTTATAGCTTCCTGGAAATTCAATTATTTGAGGACTAAGGGTTCGAATAAGTTGACCGGATTGCTCCCTAATTCCGCTTTTATCTTTAATATGAGGACATTTGGGAAACTTCTTAATCTGTGTAAGTTTTTTAAATTTTCAAATTGATATTATAGTTGGACTGAGTTATCAGTATCCTAGAAATATTAGGAATAACGTTATTATGCTAATTGCACTGTAATGTCCAATTTTTTTTAGTTATTGGCCAACATGCATGCTGGTTTGTCAAATAATAATAATGTTTGATAATTTATTTGAACTCAATACCCCTATTTTTTTTTTCATTTCATTCACTGTCACGCCTATTTAAAAACTCTATCTACCCTCTCACATCTAAAACGTAAGAAAACCGTATTTTGATTGTTTGTTAAAACACTTTATTATATATTACTGCAAATTGGTTGCAATCTACTTTTAAAGAAATTATTCTTTTGAGAGTCTGCTTTATGCAACAATTTTAAATTTTATTTGTTGTGTGTATAGCATATAATATTTGAGATTTGAATACCATTTACTATTAAAAAAAAAAAAAAAAAAAATGCTGCTTTTCTATTGCTTTAGGATTTTTATGGTTTTCACTAGATTATGTTTTTTTCCTATTTATCTTTCTTCTAATTTTCATAACATTTTTAAATAAATAATTGCATTGAGTAGTCTCTCTATGAGAAACATTTTGCTCATAGATACGATTGAAATTTAACTTAAACTTAATTACATTTTCGTTTTGCATGCAATTTTAAGCTATTACCGAATCGGTTTCAACTAATAGTTTATTCAATTAAATTGCGACGTTTTATTCAGCCTAATTACCATCATAGGAGAATTTCCTTTATTTTTTGTATAACAATTTCGTATATTTTTGTATACAAGTTTCCTATATTTTTTTTATATATTAAAAAGTTTAATATAATCTCTTTCGGGAAAAAGTATTTGTTCCCCAATTATTGTAAAATCTAAAGCTTAATATTATTTTAAAATAATACAATCTTTCCATGAGTTAATTGCCTGAAACATACACGTTTTATAACCGAAAAATTCAAACCATATTTCTTTTGATATTTTGATTTTTTAATATAATTTTAACAATGGGTTCCAAACAGTGAACAACAATCTCCAATTGAGGGATCAGGCTTCTGGTTCTTAACTGGTGAAACCGCAACAGAAAATGATATTGGGTTTGTGGCATATGCAAAGATTTGATGATTGGTAATAAGCCATTGTGTTATAATTTCGAAATGCAATCATGTATTTCACCGCCCTTGTATGAGAAACTTTTTATCTGACAAGTCAATTTGTCCCAACATGCCCAAAACCCTTGCGAGCTTGGTAATTTAAAAAGATTTGATTTCAAAGTGTAAAACCAATCAAACCCTAAACAAACCCTCAAACTTCAGAGGCAGGGGTCGCGGGGCTATATCCAAACAGACTAAACTCGCAGTGGCAAAATAATAGTGGAGGAATTAGAACAATCTCAAAACTTCTTAGAGTTTAGCAATTTAGAAACTGCTTCGTCCATTTTACCGCAATTTAATCAAACTCCGACTAAGAACTCCTAATAAACAATCGACTATAACATTACACAGAATAGTCAGAATTTTAATAAACAAACTACCACAACTCGCCACAGAATCCTGGCGCCCACAGGATGATCAAAATTCAATATAAATTCTTCATTATCCTTGCCAAGGGATAATCAGAATGCATTATTACATATATTTCTCATTCATCAAAAGTTACTCCTACTAAGCAATTACCGCTAACAATTCTCCCCAGAACTTCAAGAAGTATATTCACGTAGGGGTTCCCATAGACCAGTAGGCATAATATTAACATGTCTGATAATAATGAAAACTATGTTACTGCTTCGGAAATTGATCGGGTAATTGAAAACAGCCTTGTGAGAATTTTAGGAAATTTAATATTACTCCCACAAATATTCACTCTCTTCGGGGTCCAATTTTTCACAAGTTCCATTACAAGCAATACTGAACATAATTCTTCAGATCAAGTCGGCCACAATCTGAAATACAAACAAAATTATTCTTTACCCCCTTAATAATATGTCAAATTCACAAAGGCAAACCCGGAATAGTTATTCACACCAAGGGTTTTCACAACCTTCAGAATCTAGACCCTCTAACAGAACATCAAATAATTTTAAATTCAAACTTTTGAACCAAATGTCCATTATTATAATCCACAACCTCAAAATTCAGTATTTTCTAATCAATCCACAAAATGGCCAAAACAGCCAAATTTATAATACGGCTAGAGTATGATGAAAATTTTGCCCGTAGAAGCGACAACATCACCTCAATTATACAAAATTGGAACTTGAATTTGATGGTTCCACGAATGGCCTAAGGGTTGACGATTTTCTGTATAGACTCAGGTCATTACTTCAGATACTTTCAATAATGATTTTGAAATAATTTGCAGAAATTTGCATATTTTATTAACCGGTAAAGCGCGTGAGTGGTATTGGAATTATCACAAGCAAGTCCAAACCATTAGATGGGACGAATTTTGTATCGCTTTGCGTTACGAATACAAAGATTTAGGACAAATTTTGATTTCATGGGAGGAAGTTCGGAATCGAAAAAATGAAGCCAGGTGAATCTTTTGAGGTATTTTTCGAAGATGTGTCTTCTTTTCTTTCTCGCCTAGATCCGCCAATGCCAGAGGCTGATATTATTGAAATTTTAAAACGTAACTTAAGCCCTGATTTGGGACGCGAACTCTTGTATGTTCCGGTTTACAACAATTGCACATTTACGCAAACTTGTGCAAATGAGGGAAAACTTATTTGGTGGCGATGCTTTACGTCGAAATATTCCACCAAAATTTAATCAAAATTTGCTTCCGCGCAGAACTGTAGCAGAACTAGATTTTTCTCTAGAGGATGACTCATGTAATGCTTCAGGTTTTATTAACCCTTCTGTTGAAGCTGTTCAACAAACAGCAATGGCTTCCAAGTGCTGGAACTGTGGACTCTGCAGGCCACCACTGGGAAGATTGTTTGCAAAATAAGACAGTTTTTCTGCTATGGCTGCGGGGCTAAGGAAACGTATAAGCCCCAATGTCCTAAATGTTCTGCAAAAAAAATTATCTAATTCAAAAAACGAGACGCGACAGAATTATTTCCGACCCAGCTCCATAAACACAACCCACTTTTATGAAAATAATTTACCCATAGTACACAAAACCTCCCAATCAAATAACAATATTGAAAAAGAAAATTTTTAATCAAAATCCTCTCGATGCTGATGAAAATTTAAATAAAATCATCTATCCTAAATTACCATATCATTTACGATGGCAAAATTATATCGCCAAGCGTAACCAAATTTTTAACGTGTCTGTTTTATCAGACTTTATGCCTAAAAAGACGAAAAGATCAACTGCACGCCTTCGAGAATATTTTAAAATGCGAAAGCATGCCTCTAAATATGTGATTTCATCCATTTATAATAATCTGAACGACAAGAGATATTATGCTCAGGTTAAATTTTTAAATTTTTGCGAATTTGGCCTCTTAGACACTGGTGCTAATGTCAGCTGTATTGGTGCTGATTTAGCTAAGGAAAATTTTACTAATTTTGATTGTTTTTGCTCTCGAAAATCATTTGTTTCAACTGCAGATGGTAATTTACAGCGTGGTCTTTGGTCATTTAATTGTAGATGTTTACTTTAAAAATGTTCATAGACAAATTAAATTTTTTATTGTACCCTCCATTAAGCAACGTTTGATATTAGGAGTAGATTTTTGGAAGTCTTTTAATTTAGCGCCCGAAGTTTTTGGATCCGTAGTTTTAACGTCCGTCTGTTCAGATTTGTCCGAAGTTCCGTCTGATTTGTCTGCTTTTTGTATAACGTCCGATAAACCTGAATAAAATAGAAGAATCTTTAGATTCGAATCCAGAAGAATATCCCTTGACTCCGAGCCAACGTCAGCAGCTTTCTGCTATCATTGATTTGTTTCCAAATTTCGAGAAACAGGTCTCGGGCGAACCGGCTTGATAAAACACGAGATTGACGTCGGCGATGCCAAACCAATCAAGCAAAGGTTCTACCCAGTTTTCTCCTGCAGTGGAGAAGCTGATGTTCCAAGAGATCGACCGCATGTTGGCTTTAGGGGTTATAGAAACCTCTTCGTTCACCCTGGAGTTCCCCGATGCGCTTAGTGGTTAAACCAAACAAGGTCCGTCTTTGTTTAGATGCGCGTAAGGTCAATTCTGTGACCAAAAAGGATGCATATCCGCTACCCAGTATAGAGGGTATTTTTGCTCGGCTTCCAAAGGCTAACCTAATATCAAAACTGGACTTAAAAGATGCCTTTTGGCAAATCGGCTTAGCCGATGAGTCAAAGGCCTAACTGCTTTCACTGTCCCGGGGAGGCCCCTTTATCAATTTGTCGTCATGCCCTTTGGGCTATGTAATTGCGCCACAGACGATGTGTCGTCTGATGGACGACATTATCCCGGCCGATTACGTCATTGTGTTTTTTGGATACCTTGATGACCTCGTCATCGTATCCGAAGACTTCAATACTCATCTCTCTGTTTTAGTTAGAATGTAAGCGGAACAGTTCAGAAAGGCCAATATTACACTCAACATTTCTAATCTCATTTTCTTGTAACCGAAGTAAACTATCTTGGATATATTATTGGACGTGGTGGTATAAAGACCGACCCCCGAAAAAGTTATCTCTATATCCCAATTGGCCAGTACCAAAAACCCTGAACAAGTTCGCGGTTTTCTTGGTCTGGCTGGTTGGTATAGAAGATTTATTGATAATTTTTCGTCGGTCGTGTTTCCGATTACCGAGGTGTTATCCACAAAACGAAAGTTTTTGTTGGACACCTGAGGCCCAAGCTGCTTTCGAGAGAATTAAGCTCCTTCTCACCTCTGCCCCGATTTTAATCAACCCTGATTTTTTCGAAAAAATTCTATATTCATTGTGACGCCAGCGACTATGGCATTGGAGCTGTGTTGGTGCAGCTTGGACGAAAATGGGGCCGAAAAGCCGATAGCTTTCATGTCCAAAAAGCTCAACTCTGCCCAACGCAACTACAGTGTCACAGAGCGTGAATGCCTCGCTGCTCTGGAGGCTATTAGGAAATTTCGTTGCTATAGAGAATGCAAGAATTTGAGGTCATAAACTGACCATTCCTCGTTGGTTTGGTTGATGAGGCAACCTGATCTAAACGGTAGGTTGGCCCGCTGGGTTTTTAAGCTTCAGGGCTATAAATTTTCTATAAGTCATCGCAAAGGGAAGGACAACATCGTCCCCGATGCTCTTTCTAGGGTTTGCGATGACGAAATTTCTGGCCTTGAAATTTCGGAACCGGAGATTAATCTTGAATCGGGTCACTTCGACGACGAGGATTACATAACCTTAAAGGAAAAAATTTCGGAAAATCCTGTTAAATATCCTGATATTAAAATTGTTGAAAATATGTCTATATAAGAACACAACATAGTTGTGGCAATGATGAAGAGGACCAAAAATCCTGGAAACTTTGGGTGCCCCTAATATTTGCGAAAGTCTATACTTACCCGGTTTCACGATTCTCTGGTGACGTCACACGGTGGTGTATATAAAACCCTAGAGTTAGTTCGCCGGCATTTCTTTTGGCCCGGCTTAGTGAGAGACGTTCGTAATTACATTCGTAATTGCGAAATCTGCAAAACCACGAAATCTCCTAATTTCATTATGAAACCGGAAATGGGTAAGGCAACTATTTCTCTACGACCTTTTCAGCGGTTGTATATTGACATTTTAGGTCCCTACCCCCCGTAGCAAGCATGGCAATATTGGGTTGCTCATAGTTTTAGATCACCTCACAAAGTTTCACCTGGCTGTGTCCCCTAAAAAAATTTGTATCCTCGGCCATCCAAGAATTTTTATTAAAACACATTTTTCATATTTACGGTGTACCCGAATATATTGTTAGCGACAACGGCTCACAATTCAAGTCGAATGACCTCAATGCGTTTTTTACTTCACTCGGGATAACCCATATTTATACCGCTCTCTACTCCCCTCAAGCCAACGCTTCAGAGAGGGTTAACAGATCCTTAATAGCAGGTATAAGGGCCTTCTTGAAACGTGATCACACTCTTTGGGACCAGAACTTAAGCTTTATAAGTTGCGCGTTGCGAAACTCTAACCCATCAGTCAATTAACTGTAGCCCTTATCATGCAGTCTTTGGTTTCGACATGATAACTCATGGCAGTTCCTATAATCTTTTAAAAAATCTAAACCTTCTTGACGAACCCTCGTTTACTTTGTCCCGCGATGATAATTTGTCTCTCCTGCGAAAAGACCTAAGGAAACATATTTCTGACGCATACGATACAAATCGAAATCAATATAATTTACGCACCCGACCCATTAGTTTTAATGTGGGCCAGGAGGTATATCGTCGTAATTTCGCTCAGAGTAATTTAGAGCGAAAATTTAGCGCAAAACTTTCCCCAGTATTTTTAAAGGCAAAGGTCAAGGAGAAGGTCGGAAGCCATTACTACGTTTTACAGGATTTAGATGGGAAAACCATAGGTACTTTTCATGCCAAGGACATTCGACCATAAACGTTTTCCAGCTAACACTGTTGTATAACATACCAGTATTATCTGGTTTTGTAATGGTCGAATATTATTTTTGCAATTTTCTTTAACTCAGCGCAAATTTTATCGGTGAAAAGCTGATTAAAATAGGATAAATTGTTATAATTATAAATTTTATTTTTGCAAATTTTTTTTTACAAATATTAATATAATTTTATTAAGGATTTTATGGAGTAAAATTGGTAGTGTGAATGGCATACTCTTTGAAACCAAATTTCATATTACTTTTACGGTATACAAGTCGGTTTGTGTCTGTGCTTAACCCTTCGACAATAGTAGTGTAGAAAGAATACCAATAATATTAAATAAATGAATATAAATCGTTTTGGAATAGTATAAAATTAATAAATGGGCAAATATTTCATAATGTAATAATTTTTCAGTAAAATTAAAAAAACATTTTATTTTACTACCTTTTTATCAAATATGTCTAAAATCGGTGGCAACACTCTATACTTTTCAGAGTTCTCTTGGAAGATACATATTTTTTCATACTTCCTTTTTCAACGAGAATCTAAAGTGTTAAGACGTCATTTCTATTAAGAGGAATAAACCAATTTAAATACCGTTTTTAATAAATCATAAAGTAAAATAAAAAAAGTGAAAAAAAAAAGAAATCTTTATACATCCATTGTCGGTATATATTTTTTTTGTTAAATTTTAACAATTCCGGCATATTTTTTTGAATAAAAATAAATTGAACATTGCAAAGTACCGCCGATAATGATAAAATTATAAAATTTTTATATCCACGTGACTGCAAATCAAATTTGATTTCATCATAAAATTTTGCATTGAAGCCACCATCTTTTATACCCGGATTTCCACGTGTTTAAGGGCCCTACGGCCCAACATTTTAATTGTATTCCTCCTGGGTAAAATGTATGTACAATACGAAAATAATATATGTTAAAAAATTTAATCAACGAGAAATAATTTTGATTGTCACTCCTTTTGTGACCCCTGTCCGAGTTTTGCTACTAAGAAGGCAGGCAGCGCTCAACTAAGTTTGATATATACCTCATAACCTGTGAATTTCGTGGTGGTCAAAAATTTTGTTTATTAGTTTGAGCCACCACCTTTAATTTTTTTTTGGGACACCTGAAAAGAAAAGCTGATATTGGCTTATAAATTTTCCTGTGTTGAAAATTTACAGAAAAAAAAAGGAAAATATTCATCATCAATTTCCTCCTTCAAGGCTCCACTGTACTGTGTTTTTTTTATTTTCATCTAACTCTCTTGAATTGATCCGTTTTAAAGGCAGAAAAAAAAATAAATCTATACCTTCCGATTAATGACGTCGATATACATTGCTGTATACATTGGAATTTTTTTTTTACATCATTTTTTCTATTCTGTCTACCTATTTAATTGGGAACGATATCGAGAGTTAAAAACCAGAATTATTGAAAAAAAAAAACAATTTTTAAGAATAGACAAATTTCAAGAGAAAAAAAAATAACACGTAATCTACAGTGACAACTACTTTGCCGAGATAAATTAACTCTACAAAAGCCGTAACCATATCCTCAAACAACTAAAATCTTCAGCATACCGGATTTACATCAATAAGTATATTTTAATTTAATTTTACAAGTGCTTTGTGTTGAAAGTCAAATTTTTTTTTCTACTTGTTAGATTTTTACGATCTAACATACATGGACTAAATTTAATTTTCATTTTTTTATTAGAACGCGTATTTTCGCGCAGTGTAAAAATCCTCTTAAAATAATCAAATATATCTAAAATCTTGTTTATTATTAAAAATCGAATCGGTTTAAAAATTAATTTAAATTCAGTCATCACATAAATTTTCTTTAAGCCAATTTGAACTTTCAACACAAACCCTTAATACTCATAGAACTACCTATATAATGTATCTTTTTCTATAATCATTTTAATATCCTAAATTAATTTTGAGCACTAACGCAAATATCAGAAATTACCCGTATTTTTGCAAACATCATCAACCATATCGGGAGGCCTCATCGACGGTTGCGGGTGAAAAATTTTGGTGAGTGTACAATGAGTGCATTTTTATAACACTTTCATATTTTTTTGATATTTGCTAACAATTAGTTGTTTTATATTGTAAGTTTATTATTCTTTGATCGTCAAAGAAGTAACAACTAGGGAAAGAGTTTACGCATAAGGTCTGAATTTTGTTTTTGTGTTTTTGTTTGTTCGTAAAAATCAAATAAAATCATTATTTTTTTTGTGTGCAACAAAAAACAAAATATAGACATCAGTGTACTTAAATAATATTAAATTTTTTTTTAATCGTAATCATCTTTCGAATAGTTATTACTTTTTTTTTTTTTTTTAACTTTAACCCTACAACGTGCTAGATAAAATAATATAATTTAAATAAATATAGATTAATAGGGTTATTAAAGTTAGATATTTAAGTATTTCTTTTTGTTAAAAGAATTTACACATTTAATATTCTATTTGTATTTTCATGAATTGAAAAATCATAATGTTAAAATTTCAACATAATAATTAATAAGTCTAGTTAGATAAATAGTCTTTATCTTTGTAGTAAATTTTGAATCATAAATGAAGTAATTTTAGCCAGTATTTTACAAAGATCATTACCCATTTGATAATGAAATTGTAATTTTTCTAAAACATTTGTCAAAATTCTAAATTAACTTTATCTTTAAGATACGATGTTAAATCTAAAAGTTTCTTGAATATATACAAAATTTTGAATATGGAATTTTAGACTTTTTTTGGTTTTTCTTACAAGATGTGATGTAGGTAGGGTTATATGAACGTTTGTGGGGTTTTAGCGTAAAATTTGCGTAGCTAAAACCAATGGTAGGGTGGGTTACGATACGTTGGTCTCTAACGACATCTAAGAGACCCAAACATTTGGCGTATTGACTTTGAATGCATTTTTTTTAACGTAATTTTATACAGTTTTTTTTTCAGCCATAGTAGGGGGCAATTAGAATTGCACTATGGTCTGGTTTGGTCCATATTATAACGTAAATTTTTTTTGTTTTTTTTATTATATTATTAAAAACCATAGGGAGTCTATAATAAGTTTTGTGTAGGGATATTGTATACGGCTTAGGGAACATAGTAGGACACGACCCCCCCCATCCGACTGACTGCTAGCAGTATAAATGGCTCCCTTTAGTCTTCACTATTATCTCTGTAAAATTTTTGATTTTTATTTTTGTACCAACACGTATACAATTGTTTAACATCTTTGACTTTGAAATTTTCTTGTCATCCCACGTTCATCTTTTTCGGATTGAACGCTACAAAATTGCTAAGAAATTCATCGAAATGGCAGTCAAGTTTTCGACTGTTTGAAAACATCTTTCCAAAACTCAGCAATGACAATTGCATATTTAACTATTTTCATATCTGTGTTTGTTCACTTCTCCTCTATTCGCTTCGCAAATGCTTTTTTACTCTTAACAGGTGTTCCCAACCATAGAAATTGGGATGCACTAAAAGCTGTAATCGAGAAATTGGTGAAAACAATGCTCAATTACTTTCATAAAATCTATTACATATATGACATTGAAATTACATTTTCTGCGTCACCACTTTGATGAGTTCTTACACCAATTGACCAACGAATCGGACGAACATGAATAGCGATTCCATCAGGGCACCATACCAATGGAAAAACGATACAAAGGAAAAACGCTGGATGCATTCCTTGTAAAAGTTTGTTGGTGGAATCATAAGGTATTTAAATATGAAGACGCAGGTACCGAAGTAGGGCGATATATTTGAAGGACACACCGAAAGAGATATGAAATTGAATGTGCTATCAAGCTCAGATCATGATGATGATTAGGTCATCAAGAGCATCAAATTCACAGTCTTCACCAAAAGTATCAACTCAATGCATATTGACTAATTCTTGTTTTTTTTTTTTTGCCTTTTGCAACGTTTTTCACAAATTTCTCGAATCTTCGATGTAGAATACAGGAATACTTTTTTCCGAAGATTACTTAACTGAATTAGTCACAGTTTGGCAGCTATGTGACGAAAATGCTGAATAAAGATACGGCAAATTATATTCGATATATTATCAATGTTGAGGCACTAGATGCAGTTTTTTTCGGATTAGATTGTTTTCTCCTAGTCTATAGCTATTGTGCCGAAGTCAGGAAAACAAAATTCCGAATGGTTTCCGAGATATAGCAGTGAGAAAAATTGCATGTTTTTCGGAAAAAAAATGTTTTAGCCAAAACATACTTAAGACCATAAAATTCGTACAGCAGCTAAACCAGCAAAACCCTAATGTTGTTTTCTAGTTCGTAATTAAAGATTCAAGACTACCTTGAAATTTAAGTTATTATTAAACAATATAGTTTCCTTCATGGACCTTAATAAAAGCAAAACGTTATTGGATTTTATATCTATATACTTGAACATATATTATTAATTTTATAAATATATTTAAAGCAAATCCAAACATAATTTAAATTGTAATTTAATAGAATCATATATTGTTTACCGATAATACCTAGAAATATTTACACAAAAAACAATAAAAGATTTATTTGGTTTACCACAACATATATAGAAAGTAGGGCAACCAAAAATAAACCAGTGCTTGCTTTTTAATTTGAAAACATAGAACTATTTAGATTGATACAAGTTCTCATCACGAAAATTTAAAAATTTAAACCTCTATTTGTTAGGCCATGTATTTTACTTATTTGTAATATTTAGTTCTTTTTGCACATTTTGTAAATATTAGATTTTGCTTAAAAATGGAGCTTTTTTAAACTTGTTTTTAAATTTATATTATGATATAACTTGTGATTAGGGAATGCATTCCGGCATTGCCGAAATTTTTCCGCAGTCCCGAAAATTTTCTTCGGGAATGCCGGGATTTTTAAAAATATAATTCAAATAAAAAAGTTAAATATTCAAAATTTTAAATTTTAAATGCAAAAATTAACATTTTAAACACCGTTTTAAAGGAAAAAATTATATTAACTTCACCTTTTATCTTAAACTTGAACTTTAAGTTAGATATTTAAAGAGTCTGTAGATCGCTCCTAAAAATGTTGCTATTATAAAAATTTGTTTAAAATGTTTTCAGTTGCCAAATATTCCCTAGTGAATATCAATTTCTATCGTTGGTTCTAGATTATAATTTTCTAAAGGTTTGATGTGCGCTGAATCGGAACAGACAGGATTTCCAGATGACTTAAAAATTTTTGTGAATATAGTTCAATCCTCGATGCTAAACCCAGTAAAAAACGATACTGACATGCAAGCAGGTTTATAAGGGAGTAAGCCAAAAAGAATCCCTTACAAACCTGCTTACATATGCCATGATTTTTATGTGGCGAGTTCCCACTTGGAAGCATTACTTTTGGGCATACTAAGTTCGGCTTTCAGTGCTTACAAAAGCAGTGATTTCCTTTTCAGTAAAATCATATTTCATGTCTACATTATTACGATTAAAAGTAACAATATGAATATACATAATTTATTTTACATAAAATTCGGCAGATATTTGACAAAATTTTTGACATATAATATAATTATTTTTTTGTTTTTTACCGCTCCAATTGATAATTAATTTTTCTTTCATATTCGAAAACACCAAATACAATCGGAAATTACTCGGGAAAATTAGTACAGAACGTTTATAATCCACGATATGAACATTCCGCATTAATATGCTTCTTTTAATGGGGACAAACTGATTAAAAAAACTTAAATTTGTTTTAAATAAAATGTTTATTAGAATGTTATATGTTTTTAATTACATGGTCTTTCGAAAAAAAATAAAGGGTCCGCCAAATAACTTTTTTTTTTTTTGAAAATACTATAAAAAAAACTACTGAATATTTTCTCAAATTTCTTTTTTTTTTTGAAAGTACAATCCTTCCGGTTAATAATGGAAAATAATTTCATTCAAATGGCTGCCTCGGCTGGCCATGCAGTAGCCTACACGATCGGTCCAATTTTTAAGCACATTATCGATTGTGTGCAGCTGTATTTCACCAAAGTGTAAATTGTCTCTGGCTTGTTGGCGTAACACTTATCTTTGACGGCACCCCACAAATAATAGTCCAACGGTGTCAAATCGCAGCTCCGAGGTTGCCAAACGACATCAGCTCTGCGGCTGATAGTGCGATCTTCAAAAACAGGCCGCGAAACATCGAGTGTAGCTTCGGCTGTGTGACACGTAGCGCCGTCCTGTTGAAACCAAATGTTGCCAATATCCTCCTCTTCAATTTTTGTGAACAAAAATTCGTTCAACATGGCCCGATAACGATCGCCATTGACTGTAACGGCCACTCCTTGCTCATTTTCGAAGAAAATGGCATGATTTTCAAAGTAATGTCGCAATATTTCCCAGCGTTGTTCAAGCGTATACACAACCATATTCGTTCAGCGGAAGGATAAAACTAATTATCTGTCAAATCAGACATGAGCTAAGTGTTACCATTCACGAAATAAGCACTAGTTGAAAAAAAAAACGTTAGATGGCGTACCCTTTATATAATTTGTCTTAATAATAACTTATTTTGAAATATCACAGATTAGTCTATAATGTTCTCAAAATTAAAGGAAATTAGGTATTTGTAAGAAAGGTTTACAAAAATAAAATAAAATAAAAAAACGCAATACAAACAAAGTATAACCGACTTGTTATGTAATGTGAGACAGTTCTTAAAAATACCTTTCCTTTGATGCCAAAGTTAATAAATCACACAGTCTCATTTGTTTGAAAACATATTTGACTGTCACAACGAATCAGTTTTCTTTTTGTACATTTCAAAAAATGTTCAAAAATTTATTGCTAATAACATTCTTATTATTTGCTTGTCAAGTTTTCCAATCAAATCAACGTTCATAAAATAATATTTGCATATAAACCCCATAGACAAATGCAAAAAATATAACATAAGTACTGCACATAATTGTCCCCTTTAAATCTGGATCATAAGTAACAGAAAACAATAGATACTGGCAGAAGATATCTCATATTAAATGACATTGTATTAGTTTTGAAATGATATAGAATATATAACATAAATTGGGGCCGAAGAAATACACAGTAATTTAATAAGAACTACAACCTTTTATGTCTTTTAGTGTTAAATAAAATTGTAAGGTCACAGTTTCATTAGTGTTAGCACAGTGGGGAATTTTAAAAAAAATAATGGTAGTAAATTTAAAACTTTTACTCTATGGATCCGCTGGCCATTAAGATATGCTTTCGACTTCTTAATTTAATAAAATTAAGTAATTTTCTTTGATACAACCAGTCAGAAGGAATTATTTGTCCACTTTTAATTTTTCAGTCACGGTTGACATTTCTATGGTAATTGACATATCAAAAAGTAGTCAAATTTAATTTAAAATTTTTCAAAAAAAGTAAAACTTGTTAAAAAATAAATATAAACGTATTTATTTTTTAACAAGGACAAAAATAACAATTTATTATAAAAATTTGAATAAAAATTTGAATAAATTGTTATTTTATAAAAATTTTAAATTTTCAATATGTAGGGTGTTTGTATTCTTTAAGTTGAACAACCTACAACTTGAAAATTTTAAAATTTTATAATAAATTGTTATTTTTGTCATTAAAAGTATTTATTTTTTACAAGTTTTACTTTTTTTGCAAAAATTTTAAATCAAATTTGACTAACTTTTTGATATGGCCATTTCCAAAGAAAGGTCAACCGTGACTGAAAACTTAAAATTGGAAAAATAATTCGTCACAAGTTTATTGTGAAAAATTTAAAAGAGTTACTTTTTTATAAAATTTTAAAACCTGTCACATCACCTGGAAAATATTTTACCTCTGAGTAGCAAAATATTGTTATTTTAAATTCTAAAATCTGACAAAAAAACAAGGGGCCGGAGTGTGCTTTCATAAGGTTGATGTGCTCTGAATCTTACCTTACAATTTTTGCATCACATCTTCGAGGTATCTTAGAATACAGTTTAAAAAAACTTCGGGACGTCATCCCAGTAAAAAATGTTCGTGTTTTTAGAAGCAGGATCAAACAAATGCGCTGATGTAAGGGCTTATTGTTACATAATATTAAGAGAGAGCATAAGAAACGAACAATTTTCGTATAAAAATAAATACACAAAAAGTTTGAGCTTACTGTTTGTTCTAACAAGGATGCATGTTGTAAGCAGCTTACCCTTAGAAGGATGCAGGTTGTAATGCAGAATGTTTCATATCGTGGATTATAAACGTTCTGTACTAATTTTCCCGAGTAGTTTCCAATTGTGTTTGGTGTTTACGAATATGAAAATTTTCAAATATTAAAATCTGGACATGTTAACCTCTGATCAATATTTTTTTTTTTAATTATTTGCTAGTCAACTTTCAGATTTATAAAAATCACGCGACAAGTAAAATTTTGCTGTTCTGATGTCAACAGAAGCATTATAACAATGGAAAACCAGCTATTGTAAACCACTTCATTATAAGTATGGCAAGGAGTTTAGGGCAAATGCATGTTTTTCTCGATAATCCAAAATTATATGGACTAGATATTTATCCGAATCATAAACTTAAGAACAAGTTGATATCGATGTGTAATTGCATATTTAAGCATATTTTGATGTTTTAGTACATTTTGACCATCTATATATATTTTGTGCTTTTTAATAGGGGATTCCATCGCAAGTGACCCAACTTTTGAAGCCGATGTCTTCAGATCAGAGTGAAACTCACGCAAACTTTAGTCCTATTGGGCAGTAGTTATGACACAAAAGTTCAACGGAATGGCTGGAGGACTCTCCGAGTTAGAAGGTGTTGAATTTGGACATTTTTGTCAAACAGCCCTTTTGAGGATACATATAACTAATTACTTGTTGTAGTTAGAATTTTTTTCGATAGCTTTTTCAATTAATCTTTTAAAACAAAATTTTTACTTTTCATTTGCAAAGTCAAAACTTTTTGAATTTATTTCAAGACGTGGTATTTTTTCGCTCAGAATGAAGCTTCCTTGTGGTAGCTTAGTGGGATGCTACTTGTTTATCTTTATTCTTTTCTTTCAAAGTAAAGAACTTTTTGCACAAAAAAATTTTGAGTGATCACCATTTTTTTGCTTATAATCAGATTTTCAAAAAAAATAAACATGTATAATCTGATAGTAAAAACCTACCAAAATTATCGTTACGTTAGTGGGTTACCTCTTAAAGTTCCGTAGATATTCCCATTTTAAAATGATAAATTCCAAATTTGTTCCGAATTATGTCCATTTTTGCGAATAACTGGATGAAATCGAGGTTAATGTTTGATTTAAAACATTTATTATTTAACAAAATAAAGGCTTAATTAAAGGACAAAACATGAATGCCATATATTGTTCCACTCAAAAACTACATTAATTTAAATTATGATTAAAAAATCAAGTTTTTGCAATTTCTCCTCAAAGAGCACCAACAGTCTTTTACCTCAAGATAAATACTTCCTTTCCAAAGATGTAAAAGAGACTTGTGTTAAAAAAAAGTCTTCGATTTGTATCTACTTTTTCCTCCAAAAGTATCAAAATTTGCACTTCTCCAATAAAGTAACGGAAGTGGTTGTAAATACTCCAACATATACCTTATTTATTGGACAACAACATATATCTTATTTATTAAATATAGATATGGCAGCAACAAATTTAAAAAATTAAATTTTTTGAAATTTTAATTTTTGGAACAGCAATTCTTAAATTCTGGCACCATTTTGTGTCATAAACTACAACTCAATAGTAACAAACTTCGTGAAAGTTTCATCCCAATCGAAAGATTTAGGTTTCAAAGTTCGGTCACTTGAGATTTTAAACAGTTTTGGGTAAAGGAATGTTTGCTAATGTGGCCTGTTTGCCAAAAAGGATATTTCGCTTTATTTCGTGTTGTTGAATGAATTTGTCAAAAACGTTTATCCAGCAATAAATACTGCTTCTGTTTAAGCAGTTTCGTACAGAAGTTTTAAACCTTACAGTCTTCCGATAGCAGAGAAAAGTGTCATGACTTTTGTTTGATATGTATCGTCCGGCCAGCGCAAATCCTAAAAAAGCCCGTTTCAGTGTCTGTTTTTCATACATTTTGATTTTGGTTTAAACAGTTTCACAAAAAAAGGGTTCTCATAAACTTTTATTGTAAATATTCGAACACAGAATTAAGCTCAGAAGAACAAAATACAGAGTTGGTCAAAAAAATATAACTTTAAAAGTTGAATATGACCACACAGTTCCACAGGGGTTTTACTATACTATCCTAATAGACTTATATAATATAGGAATCACCGACGCCCAAGATCATTACCGCTATTTTGTTGCATAGTGTTATAAATAAATCAAATAAAATAATAAATATACAAACTAACACTTTTTTGAAATTTAAATGTCATTTCCCTATGAACCAATATGATTTAGTGGTAAAATACATTTTACCTAGAAAGAGTTCCTTTATACTGTAAAAAAGTATGGGAGTATGAAAATATATGCAAAAAAAAAGTTGCGGTCCAAATTAAAAAAAAAAATAAAAATAATTCAAAACTTAAAATGAGAATTTAAGTTTATAAGTTTTACATTATATATATTCACTTACTCTATTTATAGTTGAAACAAATTTAAAAAAATTTTACAATAGTATTTTTAAGTACTTTTTTGTATTTTTGACAATTGATGATTTCCGACCATATTTGATTTCATAAAACCCACTAATTCAAATTCATGTTATTATACAATTGACACGGTTGGTCTTATTAGGCACACAACTTCAAATGTTTCATTAATTTTCGTTTCAACTCGCGTATGAAGTAAGTCTATTAATCAAAAACAAATACAATGGTTCACAATCAACTTTGACATGAGGTATATTACAAAAAAAAATTCTTTAAAAATAAACATACTTCACAACACATAAAGATTAGGGGGTTTCATCATTACAACTCTTTAAACGAAATATGAATACCTATGGCCCAAAAGATTTTTGAGAATTTTTTCACATTTTTTGAGGGGGGAAACAGGGTCGCTGAAATGGATTATGTTCAAAAAAAAAAAAAAGAAGTTATGAAACAAACAATATTTTAATTTCTGTTCTCTTACAATTTCTTTAACGAGAATACATAAATCACTTCTCGAGAGTTCTAGCCTATCAAAAAATATTCGGGGTACAAATTATTAGTTATAGGATCACTTTGATGAAGTTAAAAAACAAAATTTCAAATTCAAACCTAAATAACTTTTGAAATAAGCATCGTATTCAAAATTCCATTAATGTAATACTAAATTTCCTTTTTGGGGAATTTCCTTGCTTGTTGGCGAAGTCTAATGTGAACTAGGAGGAAATAAATTCCATTGCTTAAAGTTTTTAATTCTTTTTCCATATTTCTTCAAAACTGTGAAGAGAAAAATTGGTATCAAATGAAAATTATATTAAAAATCTACGAGGGCGGATCAATAAGTCCGTGACTTTTCGAACTTCCCTAGTAGTTACATGAAATGAAACACTGTTCCCATCAAGTACCATCTGTTAATAGACAACTGTCAAATTTTGAGCAAGTTCTGTCATTTACTTTGCGTTTAACAGCTGTTCAAAACATACAACCTCGTGGATTTTTTAAAATGGAAAAAAGTGAATTTCAAGTGCTCATTAAACATTATTTTTTGCGAAAAAAAACCGTCAATCAAATCAAGGAAAAGCTTGATAAATACTATGATGATTCTGCATCATCGATTTCAATGGTAAAAAAGTGGTTTAGTGACTGTCGTTTTGGTAGCACAAGTACAAATGATGCTGAACGTTCTGGACTGCCAATTGAGGTCAATACACCCGAAAATGTCGAAAAAAATACATGATATGACGTTGGCCGATTGAAGAGTAAAAGTGAGTAAGATTGTTGATCCCATAGGCACTGTTGCCAGGTTTGACGATTTATCGTCATTTTGACGATTTTTAGTACCTAAATTACTAAATGACGATTTGACGATTTTTGCTTCCAAAATGACGATTTTTTGACAAACGTTTAATATGTCAGCAAACATGTTTATTTGTTATTATTAAAAAAATCACCGGAATCTATTTTTGGATTTTTGTTATTTCGTTAAAATTAAAAACTATTTTTTATTGAAAGTTTAGCAAAAAAGTTATTTTATGGATTAGGTTATTTTAATTTATTTTTCTGCACTTAATAAAGACCACTGTAAAAGTAACTAAAAACAAATGAAATTTCACCTGAAAAAAGAACGACTTACATTTTAGTAAATTCAAATAACATAGTCATTTGTTTTTTACTGTTCAAAAAAATTAACTACAATTGTATTATTAATGAGTGGTTCAGTCAGTGCAGTAAAAATGAACACACATTAATTTGTTTTATTTT
This sequence comes from Delia radicum, assembly GCA_021234595.1. Taxonomy (NCBI): domain Eukaryota; kingdom Metazoa; phylum Arthropoda; class Insecta; order Diptera; family Anthomyiidae; genus Delia; species Delia radicum. The sequence continues at coordinate 108,470,976 of CM037855.1, read as the reverse complement.
TTTAAATAAAAAAAAAATGCTGTAATAAAATGAATGTAAAAATCATAATACTGTAATTTAATGTGGTTTGTTTTTTTAAATGAACTACAATTGTAGTCAAAAATTTAATTTCTTCTACAAATGACTGTTTTTTTCACTTAAAAATAAAGATACTGTATTACAACTGAAACAACGACAAATATTTACAGCAGATGTTCCCTGAGTATGTACTTTCTTTTTTCATGGTTGGCAAACACTACCTTTTTATTACAATGGCAGTTGCCTGCCACGGCCACACCAATGCCGTTATGAACGTTTAAAAGCTACGATTCCAATAGTGGCATGTGTCTTTACAGGGTTTATTTCAAAATTCTACCCATTAAATTTGTTACATCAACAAAATAACGTTATAAATCGTCGTTTCGGTATTTTAGCGTTATTTTGACTTTAACTAGTTCAAGATATTACAAAATCAAACAGTTTAAATAGAAAAAACCGTTTACATAGGAAGAAACATGTCTTTAATGGAGTCGCTTTTTTAAATTTCCATTCCGCTATTAGTGTTACTGTGATAGCCAATCGTTATTATGAAAAGTTATTGAATGCCAACCCTGCTTTTTTAATATTTATATTTTTATAAAGTTTAATTAGTGATTGAGATAAAAATAAAATAATTATTTTCGTTTATTTAAACTTATTTCTTATTTTTAAATTTTCTAATTATTTGAGTTAAGGTTTGTTTTTTATATAAAAGTTTTTTTTATTTTCAATATTTCACTACTCCTTTGTGTAGCATCTTCAGGAAAATAAATAAATTAATAAATTTTCAAAAAATTTGAAAATTTGAAAAAATTTATGAAAGTTTGAAAACATATTATTATTTATATTTTTTGTATTAGAAATATTTGTCAAATATTTTAAACATGTTTTCAAACTTTCAAAAATTTTTTCAGATTTTCAAATTTTTTGAAAATTTTTTAATTTATTTATTTTCCTGAAGATGCTACACAAAGGAGTAGCGAAATATTGAAAATAGAAAAACTTTTATATAAAAAACAAACCTTAACTCAAATAATTAGAAAATTTAAAAATAAAATATTTTTTAAATTAAAAAAAAATCATCTAGTTTTTGCGAAACAAACATCGAGTTCGAATATTCTCATTTATAAATCCAAAAATAAATCCGGTGCTTAAAAAACAGGCCTAATAATAATATAAATAAAGTGTTTCAAAGTGAAACTTTAGATATATACAATTTATATTTGAAAATGGAAAAAATGCAGTAATAAACAATATTTTAATAAAATAAATAATAATATAAATAATAAATAATTTTTAGCAATATTAAAAACCAACCCAAAATGGAAATTATGAAATAATCAAAAATTTAATTTAATTTAAACTATGTCATCTCATGTAATGCAGTTTGAATCTTTAACTCGTTAATGGAAATCCAAATTTAATAATTAAAGAAAATAACATTGTTTAAAGAATTTCTAAACTATGTAAAAGAATTTAAGATTTAAAATTGTGCTACTGAAGTGGTGTTTACAGAATTATGTAGAAGGAATTAACAGTTTAAGTGGTAAAGTGCTATCGTTATAAAATTTCATGATTTTCGAAGTTTAAATTACAGAAAAGTGTAAAAAATCGGTTTATATTACACCGATAGTACATGAGCATTTGAAATGTGAATTACATTATTATTCTTTTTTTTTTATTAAAACTTTATCAAACTTGTAACAAATATTTTTTGTTTTGACGATTTTTTGACGATTTTTGAAAATAAAAAGACGATTTTGACGATTTTTATTGGAAAATTTGACGATTTATGCTCAACATACCTGGCAACACTGGCCATAGGCATTTCATTTCGATGTTATGTGATCAGTTGGGTTTAAGAAAGCTGTCTGCAAGATGGGTGCCGCGTTTGCTCTAAATTGACCATAAACGTAATCGTGGCCAATAAGGTGATATACAGTTTTTTTGGGATGCACGCGGGATAATCCACATCGATTACCTTACAAAGGGAAAAACAATAAACGACTAATATTATGCCAACTTAGTGGGCCGATTTAACGAGGATTTAAAAAAAAAAAACGACCCCATATGGCCAAGAAATGCCTATTTATTTACCTCGAAAAATCCTATTTTTTGGAAGGGATAGAAAAATTGGAGAAAAATTGGAAAAATTTAAAATTTGCAATGTAGTTATGATTTTTAGAAAATACACTCATTCTTCTCTAACACGCCTTTCACAGTTGGACTAAGTGTATTGAGCTAAAAGGAAATTATGTTGAGAAATAAATTTTTTTTTTGCAAAAAAAAACTGAGTTTCATTCAAAAAGTCACGGGCTTATTTATCCGCCCCCGTATACAACAAATTTTATTTCACGCCAATACGATGTCTATTTCTGAAGTTATTGAAATTTGAATTTGGAAAATTTAGACTTTTATTTTTTAAGGTCATCAGAGTGACCCTTAAACTTAAACGAATAATTTTTTTTAAGTAGACTAGAACCCTCCAATAGTGATTTAATTGGTTTTGTGAAAAAAAATCATAAGAGAAAGAAAATTAATAATAATCTATTTTAGCGACAACTCTACAACATTTGGACTGTAAGTATTCATAGTTATTCCGCTTCAAAAGTTGCAAAAATTCAAAATGTTTGATATGCTGAAACGCCCTAATATAAATGGCTTACTGTAGAAAGGCCTTAACTTGTTTTTATATTTTCGGGACTGATAAACAACTTTATAAGATCTTCAAAGTTAGAACATAAAATTTCTTTAAACGCAATTTTTCTTGTGTTGTTAAATAAAAAATTTATATTCAAAAGTTTCTTTGATATTATTAAATGTTTTCCTTCCTTTATAAAATAATACAAAATACAGTTACGTTCTTTTTACATTAATCCATCAACAAACATGTAATACTGTTTTTAATACATTACACAAGTAAATGATACTGATGAGTTTAAACATGAGTATGTGGTGGAAAATATAATCATACACGCATACATACTTAAGCAAGTATTTAACAGAGTGAATGTATTGGTTGGTATCATAGGCACGCGTTTTTGTTCTACACGCAGAAAAAACTGGGGGAATATTACCGAAGTGCTTAGTAATTAAACAACTGCACAAGTTTGAAGTTAGTTTTACAAAGTTCTGGTAAAATCAAGAGCGGATACAGGCGGGTGGGTGATGAGGGTGATATATCCCCCCCCCTGACAAACCCGGTTGAAAATTATAAAATATAATACGATACATAATAACTTTAAAATAACACGGCTTGTAATTTTAAATCATGGTTAAATTAAAATTGTTTTGCGCATTAAAATGTTTGCTGGTTGCCTTAACAAGGACTGGCAGGCACCATGGCATCATGGTTAAATTAAAAATGTTTTGCTGACTTCAAATTTTTGCTGGTTGCCTTAACAAAGACAATGCACTAGCACTGTGCACACGATATTTTCTTAAATATTTTCAATTATCGTAATTTGATTAGAAAATTTCTGTTAGAAAAGTTACCCCATATTTAAATATTTATGATCGCTATTAAAATATGTGCTTTAATCCGCAAATGGTAAAATTTTACAAAAATGTTGCAAATCTTATTTCGAAATGTTAAAGAAAAAGTTTAAAATGTTTTAAATATTTTTTTTTATCATATTGGTAGAAAAATTTGAATATTCGGTTTAATAGAATCAAAGTACCACAATATTTTCAGAACATAAAATTCGGAAAATAAAAAGTATTGTTTCTTTAGCATTTGTATTATCAAAAGTGTCAAAATTCCCTGTCAAAATGTATAATAAACAAAGCAAAAATATGTTTTGAAAATCAATTTTATGCTCATAAAAAATTGACTAAAATTCTGAAATTTGCTCTTAAAACACAGATTTTCTTCAAGAATTCGGATTTTAAAAATTATTTTCAGTAAAGTTGGAATATCTTTGAGAAATTTATTTTAATTGCCAACAAAAAAGGAGAATACAAGGTTGAATATAGCTAAATCGGTACAGTCTTAAAACAAGAAATTTAAATTTTCAAAAATGGCTTAAACTTCTGAATTCAGTGGTTTATTGAAACATAAAATTGTTCGATAACTAAAAACTAAATTAAAAAAATAATCGCTAAAATATGATTTTGTTCTAAAAAATTCTAAAGTATGCTCAAAAAAAAAGATGTTTTTTATCAAAAGTAGGATTTTTTTTTATCTAAAATAGCTTTGTTTTTTGAAATAAGCAACCACAAGAGCAAAATATGCAAAACTATGCTATAACAAATCATTGCCAGAATTTGTCAATTGTTCTAAAATAGATAAATATCTCATTAATTTTTCAATACGACGCACAGGAAAAAATACAAAACAACATATTTCTGGTTGTGCTGAAACAGAGGATATTTTGTGTAACAAAAATACGTAAACATTTTTAGGAACATTAACAAAAGAAATTTTGAAATTCTGCAATAAAACTGTAATTAAAAATACAGAAGGAAACCAAAAGTGTAAAAGGTTGGAAAAACACTTAAAAACTTCAAAGTTTAAATAATAGAATTTTTGTTTTCAAATTTATTATTTGACCCTTTCAGGAATGTGTTGATAGATCTATTTCGGGAATTTTCCGGGTTCCCATCATCAGAACACGATTTGAAAGAAGTGGCAATCACATGCAAAACATCAAACATTCATATAAACTAGTTACTCACTAAATGTGAACTAATATATGAGCTCGAAGTTAAAGATTATCACCATTGATCAAAAAATAAATTGAAATCTTGTTTGTTATGTGCCTGGTCCACCTCTGGTGGATATTCAATACACATTTTTCTGTTTGTTTCCTCCTTTTTATTTGTTGTTTCATTTATACACAAAAACAGGGGAATAACAAATTTAAAAACAAAAAAATAAATAAATAATTTGAAAACATTATTTGTTAGGACAATATCCTAATAAAGAAATATAGAGTATGGCCTCGAACTTGAATAATTTTCATCTTCATTGCACATTTAAAACATAATTTTTATATTTAATAAAAATTATATCAAACTTGTTTAAATAATAGTTTAATGCCATTACACGAGCTCTCGAAAATTCAAAATCCAAAAAATAAAATAAAAATAATAGCCAAAAACGAACAAATTTATAAAAGAACAAATTTGCCGAATTTGTTTTTTAATTTTACATATGTAAGTGTTTTTCAGTTTTTCAGATTTTATTGGATTTAAAAATCGTTTGTTTAACGGTCACTTTGATGACCTTATAATTAAAAATGCCAAATTTCAAACCTACACTTTTACAAAAGTTAAAGAAGTTATAATTTGGAAAATTGTGAATTTTTACATTTGTAATAATTTGATCCACGAATAATTTTTTTATTAGGCTGGAACTCTTAAGTAATAAATTATGCGGTTTTGCGAAAATAAGACACAAGAAAAAAAAAACATTTTTAATGTTTCACATCCTAATTTTTCGGATAAAAATCCATCTCAGATTTTCCGCATCCCTTTAAAAAACCAGACCAATTTCTTTAAAATTTACAAAAATTTTCAAAAATTATCTCCCCCTAAAATCGCGGACTGGATCCGCCACTTAGTAAAATATTTACAAATTTTCGTAAAATATATACAAACCCTAGTGAAAAGTTTCTAAAAAATTTCATATATTTTACAAGAAATTTGTAAAACTAACTTGAAACTTATGTACACTCAGGGAACTTCTGCTTTAAAAATTTTGCAGTTGTTTGGGTTGTAATACCGTTTCTTTATTATTAATATAAATGTCAGTCATTTGTAGAACAAATTAAATATTTTACTAACCTTAATTTTTTTCTTATTTTGTTGTTTGGCCAATTATTTAAATGTTATAAATTGTTGATTTATTAAGCTAATAAGGCCTAAAGTTTTTATTGTAAATAAAACAGCGTTTCTTTACATATTTTCCGACGTTTCGTCTATATTTGTAGACTTTTTCAAGGAAGTCGTCTATTTAATAATTAAAAACAATACATTAATATCAATAAAAAGCACCAAAATACAAATAAACTTACAATATGAAACAGTTTTTACTTCACATTAAAAAATATTGTACATACAACATAAAACATGAATTTAGATTAAATTAAAAACACAAAAACTTAAATTAATATCACAGGAAAGTTTCATTTAATGGCCACTCTATAACTCGCGCTTATATTGTTTGTGTCTTCTTTTGTATTCATTGTTATTGCTATATTTTGTTGAATCCGTAGGCTTTCTATTGTGAATCGTTTTTTCTCTATGTTTTCTTTGTCGAGTATTCGTACGTTGTCAAAATCAGCTGTATGGCCTGTTGTAATTATATGTTGTGCTAACGCAGTGTTTTCTTTACTTTTATTTATATCCATTTTGTGTTCTCCTATTCTCGTTTCAAGTGTTCGTTTTTTTAGTCTTTAACTTTTTACTAAAAAAACAAACCACATAAAATTACTATTTTATGATTTTACATTCGTTTTTTGTTATTTAAAAAAAATAAAGAAAATAAATATTTGTTTCTTTTTTACTAACATATGTGGTACTACAAATGTTAGTTGAATTAAATGAAATGTTAGTCGTCTTTTCTTTAAGTGATTTATTTTTGACTACAATTGCTGTCGTCTTTACCGACATAATATCCCTAGTGTAGATGCATAATTACTAAGCACTTCGATAATATTTTCCCAGTTTTTTTTCTGCGTGTACATTTTATAGATTTTGATTAATGATGCATCTACAAAGCTGAGATTTTTAGCTATTCGTCATCTATTACGGGACTTGATATAAAAAAATTGTAAAATGAACATATTCAGACAGGTACTGTTATAAAATTTATGAAGAATTTCAAAATTTTTTGACAGTTTGCGGTAAAATATTTAAATTTTTTTTATATATGACATAAATAACCGCTTTAAGTATTCTTAATCCATTTAAGTTAATCATTTATCTTTAACGGTGCAAACATTATGGCGGCTTTAAGTTTCAAGCAAATTAAAATAATTTAATTAGTGTTTTTGCGTGAATTTAATTAAAGCTGCATTATTTTTTTGATCTCATTGTATTGATCACATTTTAAAGTATATATTACACCACCAAAAATATTAATCAAAGAAAATGTGTTGTCATATATTAGAACTTATAAAGAAACCCGGCGTTATTTTAGAAAACACCCATTTTTTGTCGGTTTAATGAGAATTAGTTGGGTTAAGGGTTACTTATTTGCAAGAAATTCTTAATAAATATTTTAATACTCGCAATATTAAAAATGTTATACAACAGACAAGGGCAAATGCGGCCCCATAGCGGATTACGTGCGGCTCTAAACCCAAAACCAAAAATCTTTCAGAGGAAAATAATAAAACAAAAACCCCGTTTAATAAATAAAAGACCATTAACCCAAATTAACCGGGAATATTTCGGATTTTTTAATTCTGTATGATTTTGGGATAGCCAAAGTTGCTTGTTAATCAAGTTATATACTGCATTATCACATGGGTGTATCCGGTATTGTTTTGATGATTGCTAATTTACTTAAAGTGAAAATACTTCAATGTTTTTTTTTGCGTTACCATATAGGAGCGCTCGGTTAATTTGAGTTAAATAAAAAAAATACTTAAGTAGTAAGATAAATAAACGGTACTAAATATCAGAATTTGAAAATAAAATTACAAATAGAGCCTCAACAGAAAACTCCTCTGCTCCACAAAGAGGCCCAATGAATCTAAAGTCAAAACGAGAAAAAATATTTCCAAGTTTCTAACTTTACTCTATTTATACTCAAACATTTAAAAAAATCATTTATTTCTCGATAATACGAAAATTGCATTTTGAGGAATGGCCATTGTAATACTTAAATTTGGCAAAACATTTGCACACATTTAAAATTTTTCCATACTACACTTTAAGGAAAGCTTTATTGGGGACAATTTACACGCTACTCAGCAAAACTACACTCACAATATTTTTTTCGTAAAGACTACTGAATATTCACATTGAATTAACTGAAAATCAGTTAAAAACAGGACTACTTACTTTTCGTTTAAAACAACTGTATTTTTTAGTTTATTTTCAACTGTTGAATATTAATTGACAAAATCCATAAAAACAATAGATTGTTTTCGTTTATTTCAATACTCAATATAATACAACATTTTTTTGTTTTGAATAGAAAATTTTAACTGAATATTTTAACTATTACGGAAAGTCTGTTTTTTGTTTATTTTTTTTTGTTGAATAACAGACAGAACGTTAAAAAATATATTTATATGGTAATTTAACTGTATATTCTGTATTCCTCATAGGAACGACGGGAATATATATATATATATATATAAATAACTGTTGATTTTTTATGGAAAAGTTCTTGTGAATGTATTCATTACCAAATAATAGGTAAAGTAATGTATCGCAAAAAGTAATGGTTGGGCTCCTTACCTAGTAGGGGGTAAAGTGACTGGTTAGTTATACTGTTACCGGGTTGGGAAAAATAATGTATATAAATAGATAAATATATTGTGATACAAAAAAAAATGTATAAAAAAATTATTACAAATATTTTTTTTTATTAAATAAATAACGTTGTCTTGCTAAGATTCGAACCTGTGGTTTCTGGTTGTTAGGCGAGCACACTACCAACTGGTATAATAATGGGTTGCTTAAAATGTAAACGAATTGTTGTGCTTCGAGTTTCCGTTTGTTATGTTAAAAATGTATACCTTACCCTCATGATTACAAAAAATTACAACGTAATGTGTCTAAATATAGATTTTCAAAGAAATACTTTAAATATTACTTTACGTTTATATTTAATGCAATATGTAATTGAAGATCCTTAAGTCATTACCTAACGTTTTTAAATAATGGAAAAGGTAATGATGTAACCCATGAGTGCCCAATTATTGGTAACTCATTACTTTATGTTTTGAAATAATGATGAAGGTAAGGAATATTCATTACAAAGTATTGGTAAAGTATTACTTTCTGCTGGAAAATAATTATACAATTAAGGAGTGTACATTACAAGATAATGCATTATTTTATCGCACCCATTACCAAAGATTTCCTGGGTATGATAAGAATTGACAAATTAATGTACATTCCCTTTTTAAAATGACAGCATACTGGAATATAGTAAATATAAATGGGTGGTAAGGGGTGGATAGCGTGTAAATTAAGCTTTATGTTTATGAAAACCTCGACAAATATACTCCAGTAAATAAAAATTAACATTTTGCTCTATATGTGTAAATATTTCAGATAAGGGGCATTTTAAAAATAAAAGTTTAGTATATGAAATTTATTTAATTAAAAGCAAAAAAAAAGTCGGGCTTAGTAGAAAATCCCTTATTTTAGATAGACTTCTAATAAAACTTTTTCATTAGAAATCAAACATTTTCAGTCAAACAAAATTGGTTTAAAATTTGTACATAAAGGGTCCGCCAAATAATTTTTTTTTTTTGAACTCCTGAACCAATTGGACTTTGTATGGCGTCATACCAAGGTCTTTATACAAAATTCGTCTCAATGATGTCTCCGAAATGTTCAATTGTTGACAACGACGGTGAATTGATGTTGATGGCGCTTCACGCACACTTTCTGCAGCAGCAGCAATATTCTCGGGTGTACGCACTGTTTTTGGCTTTTCACGCTTTGGTTTATCGATGAGAATGCCAGTTTCTTTCACTTTTTTCACAAGATAACGAACATACGGACCATATTCGTTCAGCGGAAGGATAAAACTAATTATCTGTCAAATCAGACATGAGCTAAGTGTTACCATTCACGAAATAAGCACTAGTTGAAAAAAAAAAACGTTAGATGGCGGACCCTTTATTTGAAATTTTATTTTTTGATGATTTTCAGAAAATATCAATTGGAATTTAAAATTGCATTTAAAATTCAGAAAATACTAATTTAAATTTAGAAACACATCAATTGAAATTCAGAATACATCAATTGATATTTAGAAAATATCAATTGAAATTCAGAAAATGTCAATTTGAAATGCAGAATATATGAAATTCTAAAAACATTAAATGAATTTGATATACACAATGCCAATTGATGTATCCTTAATTTCAATTGATGTGTTTCTGAATTTAAATTCGTATATTCTGAATTTCTATTGATATTATCTGAACTGCAATTGATCTATTTCAATTGATATTTTCTGAATTTCAAATGAAGTTTTCTGAGTTTCAATTGATATGTTCTGAATTCTGCATTTCAATTGATATTTTCTTAATTTCAAATGGAAATTCTAAACTTCAACTGAATTTCAAATGGAAATCCTGAATTTCAATTGATATTTGTTAAATTCAAATTGCAAAAGGAGTAGTATGAATACTGATTTTATACGTAATCATTTTTAAGCAAATTTTAGTTTCAAGAGGACAAATCCAAAAAAAAATTTGAAGGTTCTAATGGGATATTTTACACACGCTTGAACGTCTTCCGATATGGTTATTTTATGTGGAATTTATATTTATAAAAAGATAAAAGATGTAGGTGTACTTCTCCAAAAAAAGTGACCCATAAAATATTTTCCCCTTGGATAAATGACGGCAAAAAGTTTTTGACTTTAGATTTGGCTTTAAAAGAGAAAAATTCTTTTAAACAAAAATTTCAACGCTCTTTTGACTTTGGATTTGGATTTAAAAGAGCAAAATTCTAGAGTGATCCTCCGTAAGATAGTTAGAGCTATCCTCGTGTCATGTGTAGGTACAAGAGGGTGAGGTGTTGAGGTTTTGTAATAGATGAGAACGAAAAAACCACAATATAAACAACCGTGTGTAGTTGCGGATAATTTTTTATTATTTTTGACAATGATAATGTCAACTTGTTTTGGAAAAAGAAAGAAAAAAAATAGGAAAATGGAGACTTAGGAACTTCCTTTTTGGATTTTGCTACGAACGAGAAAGGTCAGACAAGTGGTCTTGGTGAAATAAAACAACAACAACACTAGGAGGAATTTCGGTGTGCTTTATTAAAGCTGTTATATGTGCATACATACATAAAGTTTTTTTCATACAAGCATAGAAATAAATTTGTAACAACACACCAGTACAATCATTTTGTTTTGCTACCGTCATCTGCCGCAACAACCACCGCTGTCTGACCCAACGTTGGAGTAGCTGCATCAGCACCACCAATCCTGGGGTGCTAGGTATATTAAGGTTTAAGTACAGAAAGGAACCGGTATACTAGGACGACTTTTGACGAACGAGACTGAAAATAAATCAAAAAAATTTGTGTTTTTTTTATATTTTTTTTTTTTTAAATAACTAATTAGGGAAAACATTTAGTGTCCACTTAACTTTTTTTGATAAAAAAAAGAGCAAAAAACTTTACGTTTATCGAGTAAAGGTGCGCATTAATATAGGGTTGAGCTCAGGCCTGTAGGTTGCGAAGAATTTAAGGGGCTCAGTTGCCCATAGGTTACTGGACCAAATGGTATCTCTACCAAAAGAAAAAAATACGTTTTAAATTAAAAAAAAAATTTACAAAAAAGAACCCTAAAAAATAAAATAAAAGTATAAAAAAATTTCGAAATATTTGAAAAAAAGTTTGTTATAATTTTTATTAAAAATAAAAATTATGTTTTTTCGACCTTTAATTGTGCAATGAAAATGAAAATTATTCAAGTTCGAGGCCATATACTCTATATTTCTTCATTAGGATATTGTCCTAACAAATAATCTATAGAGTTTTTGTTTTCAAATTTATTATTTGACCCTTTCAGGAATGTGTTGATAGATCTATTTCGGGAATTTTCTAGGTTCCCATCATCAGAACACGTTTTGAAAGCGGTAACAATCCCATGCCAAACCTCAAGCATTCATATGAACTAGTTTACTCACTACATGAGAACTAATATACATATGAGTTTGAAATTAAAGATTATAACCATTGATCAAAAAATAAATTGAAAACTTGTTTGATGTGCAAGATCCACCTCTGGTGGATATTCAATACACGTTTTTTTTTGTTTCTCTCTCCTTTTTTATATTTTGTTAAGTTAGTTAACAAAACAGGGAAAGTAAACTAGGCGGTACTTTGCCTTTTTTCACAAGTTTGTTATAATTTTTATTAAAAATAAAAATTATGTTTTTTTTTTTTTTGATCAATGGTTATAATCTTTAATTTCAAACTCATATGTATATTAGTTCTCATGTAGTGAGTAAACTAGTTCATATGAATGCTTGAGGTTTGGCATGGGATTGTTACCGCTTTCAAAACGTGTTCTGATGATGGGAACCTAGAAAATTCCCGAAATAGATCTATCAACACATTCCTGAAAGGGTCAAATAATAAATTTGAAAACAAAAACTCTATAGATTATTTGTTAGGACAATATCCTAATGAAGAAATATAGAGTATATGGCCTCGAACTTGAATAATTTTCATTTTCATTGCACAATTAAAGGTCGAAAAAACATAATTTTTATTTTTAATAAAAATTATAACAAACTTGTGAAAAAAGGCAAAGTACCGCCTAGTTTACTTTCCCTGTTTTGTTAACTAACTTAATAAAATATAAAAAAGGAGAGAGAAACAAAAAAAAAAAAAAAAAAACGTGTATTGAATATCCACCAGAGGTGGATCTTGCACATCAAACAAGTTTTCAATTTATTTTTTGATCAATGGTTATAATCTTTAATTTCAAACTCATATGTATATTAGTTCTCATGTAGTGAGTAAACTAGTTCATATGAATGCTTGAGGTTTGGCATGGGATTGTTACCGCTTTCAAAACGTGTTCTGATGATGGGAACCTAGAAAATTCCCGAAATAGATCTATCAACACATTCCTGAAAGGGTCAAATAATAAATTTGAAAACAAAAACTCTATAGATTATTTGTTAGGACAATATCCTAATGAAGAAATATAGAGTATATGGCCTCGAACTTTTTATTTGAAAAAAATTTATAAAATACTTACGGAAAATACGTACCTTTGGACAGAAAACGGACGGACAAACCTTAATAAACCCCTGAAAAGACATCAATCAATGTCAGTGTTATAACTTCTCCATGTTGCTAACATCACAAAAGATAAAGATCTAAAGTTTTGAAGAACGAATCCAAAAGATTAGATATACCTACCTGATGAAACTATACTTACCTGATGCCATTATATTTACCGGTGAAATCAAGTTGATTGCATATGAAGCAATTGAATTAAGCCAGTCAGTTGAGTTTTATTAAGGCCGCTATTTAAAGTAATTAAAGATATATAATATTTTTATTTAATATATTATATCGAATTTGTTTTAAAGAAAAAGTAAAGATTTTGTGAAGGTTAATTTATTTCTATAAATTTTGTTTCTTTCCAACTTTTGGCCAAATAAGGCAATGCATATATAAACTTTATAATTTTAGAATTTTTAATAAAAACAAAAATGTTTATAACGTTAAAATGAAAACTTTAAAGTTTTATCATTTATAAAAAATGACCTGCTAAATAAGTAAGCAGTGGTAGTAGGGAAGAATAAGCAGCGGAGTAAGTATGTCTGGGACATCCAAGGAACGGCCAAGGATGTCAAGGTGAAATCCGTATGGATTTCAAGTGGGAGGGAAACCAGCTTGGCCTAACATCTGCCAAGCCAACTAAAAATATTTTTGAGTGTGCAAAAGGAAGAGTGTTGTGACGTTTAAGTGCAGTTTTTTGTTTACTTCCGGTCCATTACCGTTTAATTGTTTTATTTTTAGACTGGCATGATTTTTTTTATTTTTTTGTAGCTGTCAGGTAACGCCAGAGGTTTGCAAGAACCACCCACAAAACCGGCGAGCGCTAGCCGAGCTAAAACGCGGGCATGCCAGCACAGCAAACGATCTGGCCACACAAACCATACCATTTTAACCCCCAGCTGACACTACATCCGTAAGATTGTGAAATCCCTAATTTGGCACCCCTTTTATATAATGATGCTTTTTGAGGTTATGAAAATGTTATTTGCTCTATAAAATTTAAAGCCCATAAAATGTTTTAATGCATTTTATATTTTAATATTAAGCTCATACTAATTCTTTCTCTGATGTACATTTCAACGGAATTGACACAGCGCTTTATATGTTTGAAAAAAAAACTGCTGCTGTGTCCACTAGGAATGAACAAAATTAAACTTTTTTGCACTTTATCACACTAAATACCTAACTATGTTTTTAAGCCATGTGTTTTTTATAATAATTAAATTTTGCAAAATTTTTAAAAAGTTAATAAAAGCTTTCCGTTTAAATTTTGAAAATAAGTTTTTGACCTTTACAAAGAAACTCAGTACACGTAATACGCTTGACGATTTCAAATATAATTGTGAATGTCAGAAGCAAAAAACTGATATTATCAGTTTGTAATGTTCGCATTCCGTTATTGGTGTGCTGACATGGACGTGGTATACGTCCAGCTGTATAAATTTACACCAATTCATAATACTGTTCTCAAAACTCAAATCCTTTAAACGCAGCAAAACCGCTACGAAAACTTAAAAATACCAAGCAGCGATATGGTAAATCCTTTTTTAGTGATGAATCTGACTCCATTTGTAGTGGTTTGGACCTGAAATTTAAAAACTATGAGCAAACAATTAAAAAGATGGAAAATACTTTTTTAAGTTTTAAATAATTTTTCGAGTTTGAAATGACCATCAATTCTTTTGGTGAATACGTTGCATAGCTTCTGAGTATAGTCAACCTAACCCTGTTCATCATTCATCTCTATTCAGAAATTAGATGCATTTAATTCAGTTTCAGCCGATGTCGAACATTTTTGAAGTAGCTGATACACCTATATAAACAATATTGATTTTTAATGTATTATACATAGTCTTTTGTATGTGTTGCATACTGCTACGACATGGTATATAGATTTCTTTATATTTTTCGTTGGTAGCTAAAACATATCAAAATTGCCTTTTGTCATTTAGTAGCATAGAAATGTATTTGATTTGCAGAAATATCATTAATTTAACAAACCTAACAACTAATTGAAATTGTGATGTATAATAATGATACAAATTAAATAATTCCTTTTCATTTTCTTTTAAAAATTTCCAAATTTTGCGGAAATACGTACAAGTTTTTATTGTAGCTGAAATAAACTTTAGGAGAAATTTTGTGATTAATTTATTAATGTGTTATTAAGATTGAAGAATATTAATTTAATACTTTCACTACTACTGTACAGTACAGTGTGCACCATTTAAAAAAAAAATATTAATGATATAAAACATTATATTTTTGTTTAAATAAGATTATTATATGCAAAAACTTTTCATCAGGGCCATATAAACGTATATTTTTATTTTTATTTTATATTTATATTTTTTTTTATTAATTAATAATCATACCCTACGCGAACACTAGCTATTATGGTTTTTGGCGCATTGTAGCGAAATCAGACCAGTGCCTCTGGTGGGAATCGAACCCACGACCTCTGTACTGATAAGCCAGCACGCTACCAACTAGCCTACCAGGGCGCAAATGTATTTTTAAATTAGATTTAAATTTGAAAAAATGTGTACAGAATGCCTTGAACAAAATCTAACAATTTATTTTTATTTATTCGAATGTTGTAGTGGTTAAACTGGGAAGAACATTTAAAAAATTCGGTTTTCGATCTCATTTGTGTTGGTGGGTAGAAGGGGTGTGGGCATATATGTAAACCTTCTTCTTTTAAACTTAAGGACCCCTAACAAGAATTTGTAGTCAAAATAGAAATATATCCACAAGCAAAAAGTCAGAAGTAAAAGCGTTAGTTATTTTATTAAAATTAAATTTCATTGTTTTAATCAGGTATTTAACATCGACATAATTTTAATGTGTTAACATTTTTCACTGACGTTAAGTATTTATGTAAGTAAAATTCACTTACATTTTATCTTTTGACGAATACAAAAACAAAATTATAGAGGTCTATTGTAAATTCATTGCTTCAATGCAAAAATTCATTAATATTATGCTCACACAGAAAAATTAAGTTTCATATTATATAAAAAGAGTTTATTTAAATACTATCAACTCAAGAGAAAAATTTCAAAATATTACATTAAAATATCCCTTAACCGTATGACAACACTTTTGCTTTTTTGGTTCCCATGTTTTTATACAAAATATAAGAATTTGTTATTTTTTTTATTTCAAAATTACCTCGGACCTCAACTTAGATCGTAGTATAGTTTTCATCGACCACGCCCACTTCTGCGCCTACTTCTGACAAGAAATCTAAAATTTTAATTTTTTTCACCCTTTTCAACTTTTTTCGTTTTTTTCGAATACAAACTTTTACGAAAGTTGTAACGGATTTCCTTGAAATTACTCACATATATTCTACGTTTCCCGAGGAAGGCCTCAGTAAAAGCTTCATTACCATAGCCCACTTCAAGACCGATTATTGATCAAAAACGTCAAAACCAAAAAATTCCACTATTTTTAATAAAGCTTATCCAATCAAAACATTTTAAGAAAAACTATTTTTTTCCCCCGTATAATATACCTACTGATTTTTTTCGCAATGTCTGTATGATTTAATTTTTTACAGATTTTTTTTCCTTACCGTTTTTCGCAATAACAAGTCCATAAAAAACAAACAAATTTCTTTAAGGATAAACTTTTTGGCAACCATGCACTAAAATCAATATGAGACATCTTCTATATATATAAAATTAATTTTCTGTTTGTTTGTTTGTTCGCCATATAAACTTTTATTTCTCAACGGATTTCTCTGAAATTTTGTATACTTGATCCTATTACTACAGGGATCCTATTACTTTTTAACGGCCATGTCCACTTTTACGCCCACTTTTAAAATTATGAATTTGTTCTTTAATAGTACCATTTTCATTTCTCAAGAAATTTCGCTCGAACTTTGTACACATGTTCCTTATACCTCAATGGATATCGCCAAGAATTTGTATACAAAATCCCTTTACTACGGGCCAGGTTTCCATACAATTTCTAATTGATCACTCCAAATATTCCAAAAACATGTGAAATTTGTACAGCCCACATTCGTTGTTTGTTAGACCAATTTTTATTTTCTTACCGATTTTGTTCAAATTTGGCACTCATAGTTTGTGCACCTCGGGCGAGGTCACCAAATACTAATCTCCTATCGCTACCATTTAAAGGCCAACTGTGGATTTCCGATATCAAATGTTATTTTCCAAAGTGTGACAATTTATAAAATTTATAGAGTCCAATTTGGATGTTCCATAAACAAATTTTTATTTTTACCAGATACCCCACAAATTTTAAAAAGATGGCCCTCCAAAAGATCGCTTTATATTTTTTTAATGTAATTGAAATTATTTTTTTACTTTTTATAAAAATTTTGCACAAGTTTGAAAGAAAATTTTCATAATCGTCATGTACTTTAGTAAAACTTTAAAATTATCCTTTAAGAATTTTCACAGTATCATAAAAACAGGGCACACTGTAATGAGTGATGTGGCGTCGGCAGCGGTCGCAGGAGCTCCTGGGTATATATTCGGTATATATTTTAAGTCTGTATTTTCAATAAGTGTTATTTCAAAAGTAATTGAGTTCCGGGCAAGACCGGGTACAAACAGCTAGCAGTATATAATTTGTAATTATATGATTATTAAGTTATAAAGAAAAAAAAATAATAAAATCATTTAAATAATATTGTAATTTTCAGAATGAATAACTATTGAACGTTTTATAAAAAGCATTGCGTACTTAATTAAATTTTACAATTTTACTTATTTTTATATTATTTTATTTTTTAGATTACCTTTCAGTCTTTGACAGATAGCATTTCGATGTACATAAATACTAAAGGAAATAATAAAGACGAATAAATGACAGATACAAAACAGTATTATTTCTTTATTATAAAATATGTATCTCTTTATTTTATGTATCTTATAAGAAGAGAGTAGGCAGCTTCTTATTATTAAAAACGTTGAATTTTTGACGGGATAGTCCAGGGTTAGATTAAGATTCATTAAAAAAATTAAAGATTCCAAACATTAAAATAATTTTGAGCGATTTTCTTTAAACATATCATGAGAACTTAAAACAAATAATACTGTTTTTTAAGTTCACTTAGCGTGTGGACCGATTTAATTTTGGCGGATTTGAAAGATACTATTGTAAATAAAAAAAATATTTTAAAAATATATTTTTGGAGAAAGGAACTAATTTAACATTGCAAATTGTTTAATTTGATGCCAGTTACTCAGTCCCAAAACTATGTTTTCGGTTGGCATAAAATGTTACATAAAATAAAGTTGATGGTTAAAACAGAATATTTTCAAATAAAAAAAAATATTAAAAAAAAACTAAATTTTGTACACATGAGGCAACTAACTGACATTTTTATAATATAATCCACTTTTTCCTCTGTTTGAATCCTAATACTTGCTCATCATCAAAATCGCGTCATGTACAAAATCCGTTTTCGATTTATTTCTCGCGAAATTTTCGGGCTTCAGTCAACAATGCTTGATGACTTTTAATACTAATGATATTTATATTACTTTGAAAATGTTACTTAATTTAGAACTAAGCGTATTTTCAGTTGGTTAAATTAAACAAAATTCACACAATTTGGATCCCCTGTTAACATGGGTTAAGGCTAACTAACTAAATATTTTACAATACAAAATTAGATGTTTACATAGAAAAAAATATTTTTTCTTAATATATTTTTTTAACTAAAATACTGACTTTTCTACAAATCAGCCAAAACTAAATCGGTCCACATGCTAAGTGGATTGAGGGATCCCTTCAGTTTTGTATATTGTTGAATTCTTATGATGTGTTTAACAAAAAGTGACCAAAAGTATTTTAATATTTGCAATATTAAAATTTTTTAAAAATTCTTATTCGTAATTGCTTTGGAAATAATATATAATTTTAGAATTTTTTTGGTCTATGTGCTATGTGCTATCAGAAGGTGCTAGCTGCGATACATATAAGTGATAGAAAACTCATACATATTATTTTTCTAAGTTGATGTTGTTGTTACCGAGAATCGAACCAGCGACCATCTGTGTAACAGCTTGGGGTTAAATTAAATTATAAATAGTTAATCTTCCCAATATTTCAAAACAAAAAATAATGTATTACCAATAAATGCAAATAAATTACACTACACTCAGGGAACTTCTGCTTTAAAAATATGTAGTTGTTTGGGTTGTAATACAGTTTCTTTATTTTTAATGTAAATGTCAGTCATGTGTAGAACAAATCAAAATATTTACTAACCTTGTAGTTCATTTAAAAACACAACCCACATCAAATGACTGTTTTATGATTTTACATTAATTTTTTACAGTTGTTTTTTGTTATTTAAAAAAAATAAAAAAAAAATAAATGTTTGTTTATTTTTTACTACCATGTGGTTCATTTTTACTGCAATTGTTAGTAATTTTTTTTTAACATTAAAAAACAAATGACAATGTTAGTTGAATTTACTGTAATGTAAGTCTTCATTTCTTTAAGTGAAATTTCATTTGGTTTTAACTACAATTGCAGTAGGTTTACCTACATAGTATTCTAAGTGTGCTAATATTATTAAAATTAAGTTTTTGTTTTTGCTGATTTAATCCATATATGCTTCCATACATGGCATACATCGTCATACATGCTGATATATGAAACAATATATGCTCAAACATGAAATCATGCATGTTCATATATTATTCTTCTTCATTTCCGCTTAACTCCCTGTGTAGCATAGGTCCTCATGTTCACATATTACCATATATTATCATTTAATCAGTTTTCGATTATATTATTTTAAGAAACCGAACTCTAGATGGAAATTGGTGAAATTTTTCTTTGTGTGGATAATTCAGACAATGTATAATAAATTGTTTTCATGGCTGTATCTTCTACCACATCATGCCCAATGTTGCATATTTGTTTTCTACAATTTATCAGATGCATTTTTTGGTTAGCTTCTCAAAATGCTTGGTGGATGCATTTCTTGATTCTTTGTCTTTTCGTTCATTTGCAACATAATTTGGTATTCCCTACGTGCAGGTTTACGGTAGTAAAATTAAAGGATTTTAATGGTGTTACTGCTAAAATAAAAAAGGCATCAAAAAATGCTAAGAAATTCTATTGTATGGAGCAGACAAAGTGTGAATGTTTTATGATTTTACATTAATATTTTACAGTCGGTTTTTGTTATTTAAAAAATAAATGTTTGTTTATTTTTTACTAATATTGCACAGTAAAAACAAATTACAAATTTTAGTTGAATTTCATGAAATGTTAGTCGCCCTAATCGGCCGAATATCTAAACTTATGGCAAAAAATTCGTTACTTTTCTATGAAAGTTATGGAATTTTGAAATGAAAATTATTCAAGTTCGAGGTCATACTCTATATTTCTTTATTAGTATATTGTCCTAACAAATAATATATAGTGTTTTTTTTTTGTTTTCAAATTTATTATTTGACCCTTTCAGGGATATGTTGATAGATCTATTTCGGGAGTTTTCTAGGTTCCCATCATCAGAACACGTTTTGAAAGCGGTAACAATCGCATGCCAAACATCAAACATTCATATAAACTAGTTTACTCACTACATGAGAACTAATATACAAGGTGGCGCAAAAATAACCTTCCGATGTTTTTTTGGCTGCAATTTAAAAAAAAAATGAAAAACTTTGATTCTTCTTGTGGATTATTTTTATTTGGTATTTTAATTTTTTTTACATCAAGTCGAGAATATGATGTCATGTAAATGGCCGCCGCCACAGTTGATTGTCATTTGAGCCCTTTTTATAGCATTTTCCATCACTTTGGCCAAAACTTCCGGCGATAGGTCTTCACATTCTTGACGGATATTGTCTTTAAGAGCTGCAAGAGTCTGAGGCTTGTTGACATAAACCCGCGACTTCAAAAAGCCCCACTAAAAGAAGTCTGGAGCGGTCAAATCAGGCGATCTTGCTGGCCAGTGCAAATCGCCAAAACGGGAGATTAGGCGCCCGGGAAATGCATCCTTCAGCATATCGGTTGTGGCACGTGCAGTGTGTGCCGTTGCACCGTCCTGTTGGAACCACATGTTTTCCAATCCCAATTCATCAAGTTGCGGCAAAAAGAACTCGTTGATCATTGCTCTGTAGCGCTCATCATTCACAGTAACCGTTTGGCCCGCGAAGTCTTCGAAGAAAAAAGGTCCGATGACTCCTCCAGCAAAAACAGCCTACCATACAGTGACTTTGAGCGGGTGTAATGGCTCTTCGTGGGTTACACTCGGATTTTCAGTGCCCCAGAAGCGTAAATTTTGCTTATTTACGTAAATGGGCCTCATCACTCATGCTTATTTTTGATGAAAAATCATCTTCCTCTTGGTATGTTACACGCGATTGGCGGTCAGCAGCTAACAGCTGATGCACCGTCTGGACTTTGTACGGAAACATCTTCAAATCTTGTACCAAAATTCGCTGTAAAGACCGTCGACTGATAGCCATTTGCGTGGCACGTCGTCTGGTCGATGTCGACGGCGCTTCCATGACATCCTCGGCTAC
The DNA here is from genome assembly GCA_021234595.1 of Delia radicum. NCBI lineage: Eukaryota > Metazoa > Arthropoda > Insecta > Diptera > Anthomyiidae > Delia > Delia radicum. The sequence continues at coordinate 108,449,473 of CM037855.1, read as the reverse complement.
AGCAGCAATATTCTCTGCAGAACGGCTACTCCGGGGTCTGCCACGCCTGGCAGCATCTCGTGTTGTGCCAGTCTCTTCGAGGCGAGTGGCTAAACGTCGCAGTGTTTCACCAGTAGGCGTTGGACGGCCAGGAAATCTGCGACGAAATTCACGTTGTGCCAAAGTCACCGACCGATTATTGGTCAAATAAATAGTCACCAATATTCCGCGTTCTGGAGCAGTGTAGCGTAACATTGTTTATTAACGTGTATTTCGCATGTGTTTACTACACAAATGTCAAAATAGAACTGACAATAGGGGCCAATCGCAAAATTTATAGCATTTTCTGATAGAAGGATTACTTTTGCGCCACCTTGTATATATGAGCTTGAAGTAAAAGATTATCACCATTGATCAACTTTGTTCTTCAGTTTTAAGACAATAATTTTTCTTTAATATGACATCATATGAAACCAGCTTTTATTATGGTCTTAAAGTTAATCCCAACAAGTTTACCAGTTTAGGGCATCCCTTTTGGCAAATGTTGTAGTCTAGATAATTGTAATAAATTTAAAATTATTATTCCTGTATTAATTTGAAACACCAAAATAAATAATTTTAAGCATAAAACTGGATCATGGCACTAACTTTGTAATGTTAATAATTCCCCAAAAAGTGTCCCCAAACTATGAAAATTAATAATATCTTCAGAACGAAAATGGGTTTCACATGACACATCCGGCCAGAAGCAAATTAAGTTGAAAAAAATTACGACAAAAATTAACTATGCCATCTTTTTGTGGGCTATCTTACCTTTCAGAAACCGTATCCCATGAAATCGTAGCTGATCCTTAACCTAAAATATCATCGCTTTTATTTCAAGATCCAGAATCTTCGAGTTTTCAAATTTGAGTCTACTTTAAAGCCCATAACTTTAAAACGGCTTAAAATAATTTCAATCCGTAAAATTTAGTTGATTGAAAATTCTTCAAGCTTTTTTATGATGTATAATATTGTATGGGTTACTTCTCGAACAAAATTCATAATTCTTGTTCAAGATGAAAAAAGTTTAACTCGAAGTTTAATTAACAGATTTTATATCATTTCCACACCATCCTTGGTGCTTTTTTCTAAATGGCATCTCTAATAGACCTAATGCACTAATGCTAACAATGTTTTTTATAAATGCTGAGAAGAAAAAGTAACTACCGTAACTACTGAGAAGAAACAGTAGTTGTATCATCGAATATATATCTTCAATCAATCCCAAAATTACAACTCTTTGAAAAACCATTAACCATTAAAAGCATTACCAGGATACTTAATTTCCCCATTAATGTTGTTCGCGATGAGTCAAAAAGTAATGGGTGCTCGTTACAATATCGCTTACAAGCCCATTACTTTTTACACACCCATTACTTTTTAGCTCAGCGCGGACAAAAATAATGGGAAAGTAAGTAGACTGGTAATGGTTTTAAGCCCTGTTTTTGCTGGGAGTGCTCGATTTTTTGTACCACTGGCACATATAGTCCCAAATATAAAGGAAACTTACAAAAATTAAAAAATTAGAGGATTTAACACAGCTCAATGACGTACCATTAAAATTTGTTTAGGATTTCAAACTTCTATTAATTGCTAATGGCCAACAAACTGCAACTGCAACATACCGATGTCCTTATTGTTTGTAAAGTTAAATTAATTACAGAACCACGAAGTCCAAAGTATAGATCTCAAGACCATTAAACACTTAAAATAGGATTATACAAAATTGAGGTCTTCTGGTTAGAATAAAAATAATGCTCCACAATGCCACAGTGTAGTAATCACCCCCTATTTATAAAAGAAGATGACGACGTAGATAATAACATCCAAGTAATTGAAAAATGTATTTTACCTGAACTCCATTTTTTACAGGGATTTGTCAATCATCTTTTTTGTAATGGCATAGTTCCCCTTGTAGGACGGGAAGAAGCTCTGTTATGGCCAAAGAAGTTGAAGCAAATTCCGAAAAACTATCACGGCGATATTTTTGAAAGGAACGCTTGTAGAAAACTTTTAAGAGAAACAGATAAATTGGAGGATCTAGAAATATTTGACGAAGTTGGAATATTTAAAATTCAGCCATTCATTGCATCATTTAAAGCTATTAATATAATTGTTGACAATTACTTTACAACGAACATAGTCAATATTGCCAACAAAAATAAGCACTTGACTGAACTCCGTAGATCTTTTCAGAGTACGAAAGTCAAGCTCTTAAAATTCATGTAATTCTTCATCATTTAGAGCAGGGTCTTATACATTTGGGGTTATGGTCCGAACAATCTGGCGAATCTATTCGCAGAGAATTTCTCAAACTTTGGGATAGATACAAGATAAATCATGGATCCAACTTTTTCGGAACGATTAAAAAAGCGGTAGTTACTTTTCCTTCTCAGCATTTATAACAAAACATTGTTTATTAGTGCATAAGGTCTATTACCTTGAACAAGAATTATACATTTTTTCGATATGTAATCCATACAATATTATATATCATAAGAAAGCTTGAAAAATTTTCTATTAACAGAATTTTACAGAATCAAATTATTTTAAGCCGTTTTAAAGTTATGGGCTTTTAAGTAAGACTCAAATTTGAAAACTCGAAGATCCTGGATCTTGAAATTGAAACGATGATATTTTTGGTTAAGGATCAGCTACGATTTCATGGGATACGGGTTTTGAAAGGGTAGATAGCCCACAAAAAGATGGCATAGTCACTTTTTATCGTCATTTTTTTCCAACTTAATTTTGCTTCTGGCCGGGTGTGATGATGTCTTCTATTGGTGGTATATGAAAGAAAATTTAATGGCTTAAAATTTAATAACAAAATGTCCTAACTAATATTGTAAAATAACGAATTTTTGGCAAAAAAAAATGGGACTTTCGGCTAAATTCATGCATTCAATAGTCATCAAAGAAATGCTATTTAATAGGAAAAGCCACCCAAATAAAATATTTTCCAATGCTAAATGGTATGAGCCCCATTTAATTCTTTGGCATTTACTAAATCTTTCAGGACGATTTATTCAGCAAACCTTTATAAACTGCTGCGTAAAATTTATTTGGTACCCATTGTTTGAGGAGATTAAATCAGCAATGTCCACAATTTGCTCACTTTCATACATAAAATAGGAAAAAGATATTTAATTTGTATGTTAATATTAAAAAACTCTTAACAAATTTATCAAATATTGATCTGATGCAAAAGTATAACAATTGCCTTAAAATATAAAAATACTAATATTCTTTGTTATATGAAATAGTTTGAATTTTGATTTTGAAAAAGGGCACATTGATAAATAAAATAAGACTAAAAAAATTATTTGATTTGCTTTCATAGTTAAAAATTTAAACAATATATCTTATCAAATTAAGACATTACAATTTGCTTCTAACTGTGGGTTGGCAAAATTGTTGTACTATCCTACGGCACGTATGAGTGCTAATTATAATTAATTAACACTCATACGCGATGTAGGGCAATATACATATAAAATTAACTATATCTTCGAAGGTTATCCCTTAGAATGGCCGCAACTTGTTAGGAAATTTTACAAAATGCTGATATCAATGAGCACCGGGCAGAAAAAATTTCTTTTTTATATAAAAAAAGGAACATCTTAAAATTTTGAAGCTTTCTAATAATGGACCTAAAAATCTATTCAAACTTAAAACTGTGTTAGATTAGATTTTTCTTTATTTGTTTTCAAAAAGTTTACAAAGTTTTTCTTAAATTTAAAGATAAATTTATGAACAATAAAAATAATAAAGAAATGTACGGCTTGGTTGTAATCAACCGTCAGGCGGAAAATGGTGTTAAACATAAATAATTTCAAATGCTTTATACTTTTTAATTTACTTTTATAAATTCAAAACCTTTTTTAAAAATTAAATTCAGCTATAAGCAAAGTTCTATATTTTAATGCTTCTTTTAAAAAACTATAGAGACCTAGCCAATAAATATCTTCACCTCCGTTAATAACGTCAATAACCTGATCGCCAGTAAGTGTTGTACATCGAAAAAAGCTTAAATCTTATTGCATTTAGCACGGGCCATCTGCCAAGAAAATTAATTGTTGTTTCTGGTTCTCTGTGATTGCACAAAGAACACAATATTGCTTGGCCTGTTCTGAATTGGTTGCCATTTAACCACAGGAGATCACCTCTTGCTTTCATTATGTAGGTAATCTGCTCCTGATTGTAATTTTGATTGCAATAAGTCAAGCCTTTTGAGTGATCTAGATTCTTATAAATTCGTTGACGACTACTGTGCACATTTGTTAAATGATCATTATATTTAGCTTTTTTCATCTCATTTATAAGTTTTGAACAAGCATCATTCCACTGTCTTTATATGGAGAAAAAATTACTTTTTTGCAGTTTTTGAAAACATTTTTAATGTCGTAATAGTTTTTACCGCAGATGCTAAATAAATCGTCATAAAAATCAAATCGGTTAAGAACTAGACTAGTAATAAAAAATGCCTGATGCCACTAGCGTACCAAATACCACTTGATCACGAAACGTTTTTCAAATTGATTATTGCAACATAATATTTTTTTTTAATTTAGACTCACTAATTGTGAGATATGAAATATGTTTTTTTTTTTTTATTCATAAATTAAATAGTTATTAAATAAACTATAAATAAACAAATAGTGGGTATATTTAGAACTAATAATACACAGTCCCAAATATCGGGCTCGCTCTTAAAACACATAATATAATTTTTGGTAATAAATATTTAATAGTTATTTACATTTGTATATAATTTGTAATAATATATCAATTGAAATGTAAGAAAAAGTTGAAAAAAACCTTACTTTAATATTTTAAAGTTTTAAATAAATGGTCCGAGTTTAAAAACAGAGAAAAAATAAATAAAAAATCAGTTGCATAACCACCAAAATTGTTTGATATTTGTAGCGTATTTGTCCGCTAAATAAACACTGGTATCAAACCTTGTATTCGCCGAAGTAAGTTGATTGCATGATATAGCCTTGACATTGGCTCTTCTGTAAATATTACAAATTATGGGTATAACCGTTTGATTTTGGATGTAGCCGTATTTATCCAAGAACAAAAAACCCACCGGTGGTATAAAACCTTTTTGAATAATGTTCTATATATATGTTTCGTCAACATGGTAAGGAGCCAAAATTAGGTTATTTTCATAACATTCTGTGCTTCTTAGAATGTGATTCCTTGTCAATTGTATTATAAAGTTATCAATTCTGCTGATCTTTGATACATCATACAGTCTTCTGTTCGAAATATACTTTGTAAAATTGCTAGATGGTGATCTGTACAGAGACGTGCAACTTATCAGGCATTTTCTCTCAAATAGTCTCATTCGTTCCATGTAAGAAGGGGAAATATTATGCCAAATTTGGCAACCATAAGTAAGAATGGGTCTTATCTCATTCGTTCCATGTAAGAAGGGGAAATATTATGCCAAATTTGGCAACCATAAGTAAGAATGGGTCTTATAAAAGATTTGTACATAATTGTCTTTACTTCTGGGCTCAGGTATTTGAAAAGAACAGTTTTGTATGCACAAAAAGGGCTTTTCTGGCTCTCTCTCAATTTGAAGATTAATGTGGTCATTATAACACAGAAATTTATCTAAGTTAATACCAAGATATTTAACAATGTTCTTGTTTGGTATAGTAACATTTAATGAGGATTTTATCCCGAAGGATTTCCAACATCTTTTAATGTTGTTGTTGCATTTGCCCACGGGAGGACGAAAAAGAGTAGTTTCACACTTATTCAGATTCATTTTCATCTGCCAATCCGTCGAATAGTTTTCTACAGTATAGAAAAACTTCTGCAACTTATCATTAATCTTTTCAATTTTATCACCTGAGTGATAAATTATAATATCATCAGATATGAAATATATATCTTTTAGGATGTGGTTAACCTGCCCTAAGGTGACGTCAAAAATGGACAATATTTTAGAAATATTTTTTAACTCTCCAATTTAAGAATTTAAAAAATTTTATTCAACTTAATCAAAAAAAAATCAGATTTGAACTTAACAAAAGTTTTAAATATATTTTAGAGAATAAATCTAAAAGCTATTAAAAATATCTACCGGTATAAATGGGTTTTGTAGCGATTTGAATTTGGCGGATTTTAAGGAAATTGTGCCTTTTTGGTAATAACAAGGGCTGATTTGTTGTCATAAAATATTTAAAATCAAAAATTAGCTACTTTTATACCGTTTGTTGTTTTATTTTATTACCATTACCCAAAGTTGAAATATTCTTTTTTTTTTTTTGAACATCATTAACCCATGTGGAGTTCTGGCCCAAAATGACACCCGTCTTATTTATTTAAATTTACAAATAACGTCAACGCTTTGAAACACTCTTTTGTTGTTCTCACTGGGAATGATGCTGTAGACAAATCAATTAAATACGACTTCCAGCAAATACAAATTTGTAACTAAAAGGTTAATCAACTAATACATTCAACCAATTGGCACTCAATAGAAAACCATTCTAATCCTAACCAAATGTTTATAGCAATAAATGAAAAGCTTAATTATATTTATAAATATTCAAAGAGTACTTTAAAATGGAATGAATGATTTAATAAGAAATTGTTAAATTAAGGCGAAAATTCATGAAAAAAGGCGTTTGAATGGAAATAACAAAAAAAAAATAAAATGAATATAAACAATACAGAAATATATTAAATAAAAAAGTTGAATTATGCTAAAAATTATTACTATAAAAATAATTTTTTTTGGAACAGAAATAATATACGCGTAACGTGGCAGATAATAAGTGAAATAATTGGAAAATGGTGTAGACTAAAGTTGTGCTTAATAGTTCAATATTCATTTCGTTAATTTCCATTTATTGAACTAAAACGGTCTTTTAGTTCACATGTTTGTTTTCATTTATTAATATTGTTATATTACATTATATAATTTTGATAAAAACCATAAATTTTGAAAACTAAATTAATGAAATTTTAATAGATTTGCCTTGAATTTTAACAAAAAAGTTGAAACCCTATTACTCAATTTTGAACTAGAAACAATGACTCAGTCCCATATAAGACTACAAAGTTCATATTACTTACAAAGTACAATTGAAGAAATTGCTAATATTTTATATACCTTAAATCTTAAATAATAAAAGTGCTTGATCTGATGCAATTAGACCAATTGACTTAAAAAACAATGCTGAAATAATGATACCAATAATAACAAAATTAATAAATTTGATTATCGACACTGCGATAATACCAGAAACTCTAAAAATATCACACCTGCGTCCAATATATAAAAACGGCAAAAATCGGATTTTATTAATTATCGACCTATTGCAATACCAAAAACGATCTACAATGCAATGTAGATCGTTCTTGTTCAAACAAAACCAAGAACATCTACAAATTCCTACAAATTAGGCTTTCCAACCACAAAATCTTAACTCGAGAAAATCTTTTCTCAAACTCCAACAGACTTTTGAATATCCTCAATGAAGATCGTTCTTGGCAATACTATAGGCTGTTGAAAAAGTTATGGAAGAAATAATGTGATTAATAGAATCCAAAAACAATACAAATACAAAGTAATAAATAACAATCCATTTAGATTTCAAAAAGGATAAAATATCAACAAACTACTAGGCAACTTTGCAAAACATCGTAAATGAACAGCTACACGGGCAGAAAACAGCAATTGGCACAGTGTTGCCAAAGCTTCGACAACGGTATGTTATGTGTTGGCAAAACGTGTGATTAACAATATTCACAGTATTGTCCTGTTACCAGATTAATAACAGTGGCTTGAGTGGACTTGCCAACGTTGGCATCACATTGGTAATTCAAAATATGTAGCGCTTTTAAAATCGCCTAAATTTAATGTGAGAAATATATAATAAAAAACATTTAAAAAGCAGCAATACAGTTCGGTCTAATTCTTATACATCATATTTAAATGTATGCAATATTATAAAATATTTTAATGAAATGCTTCTAATTGGTTGTAATATTAATAAAAACAGTATTGGCAAAGAATTTTGCAGTGGGTGCTGGCAAAACCTAGCATTTATAAACAAAATAGTGTTTTCCTAGTACAATATTAGATTTGCCTATGGTAATTTTTAATACGGTAGATTTTACAACAATAGGTGTGGTTTTGCCAGTACTACTTTTTTGGTACTGGTTGGCAATTTCTACCAGGGCATTGTCCTGCTACCCATTGATAACACTGGCCCACCGTTGGTTTGAGCAAAACTTGCCACCGTGGGCATAACGATGGTAAATAAAAAATTTGGTGCTTTTAAAACAACTTAATTAAATAAATTTTGAGAAATGTGTTTAATGAAACACATTTGAAAAACAGCAATACAGTTCTGTCTTAAGGCAGAATTATTTGTACGTTCTGTTCTGTTATGAATCAGCTGTTTTACTTCTGTTCAATTGAAAGTCTGTATGTGTGGTTAGTTTTCACTTTTTCGTTCTGTTCTGTTGCGGACAAATTGTTGAAATAGAATTCAACGTTAAGTGACAGCCTAAAGTGCGTATGTATTAGTTTGTTGTGAAATCTTTTTCTCAATATTTGAATGTTTCTGGTTGGATTTTCTTTTACTTTTTAAAACAGCTGATTCCTTTCACAGAAAAAAGTAATTACAAAATATTACCTACAGAACAGAACGACACAGAACGGCAACAGAAAGTAACAACTAATGAGGCCTTTAGTCTTGTACATCATATTTAACTGTTTGAAATATAAGAACATATAAAAAAATGCTTCTATTTGTGGTAATATTGGTAAAAACAATATTGGCAGAGAATTTTGCAGGCGGTACTAGTAAAACACATGCTTTTCAAACAAAATAGTGTTTTCCTAGTACAATATTAATTGTTTCTTTGGTAAATCTGAATACGGTGGGTTTTACAAAAATAGCAGTGGTTTGCTAGTACTATTTTTTTTGGTGCGGTTGGCAATTTCTACATGGTTTAGTAAAAGTCACCATTGCCTTACCTTATTCATCGACTTCAGTAAAGCATTTGGCACAATGTCTCACGTAAAACTGCTACTATCTTGAGTTGTTTAAAAACTACTTATGAAAATTTTATTATTTGGTATTTAAGTACACAAAGCGTATTTGAGTATACTGTTCCCGCCTTTTAAATGTAATTTGTTTGTTTCTTCTAAAATTGCACGATTATTATACGCTTATAAAGGGTGTTTTTTATACAGGCCATTTTATCAGCTGTCAAGTGATTTGTGTTTAGTTTGGTTTGGCATTTCAACATGAATGGACTGACGACTGAATAACGCTTCCAAATTTTATTACGAAGCTCTTTCAAAGCAAATCCAGAAGGCATGTGAAAAGCGCTTCTTTCATGTGCTCTTAGAAGTAATAAATTCATGCTTCTTAGGCAATAGGAAGCACTTTGTTTTGTATGTTGACAACATTGATGCTTCATGGTATGCATTCTTTATTGCTTCGTTGTAAGCATTTTCACTGCTTCAACGAAGGCATTTTTGGAAGCACAGCAGAATGCCTTTATTGTATGCAAGGCGGTGAAGAGCTATTTTGGAAGCATACAAATGTAGTTACTGCTTACCAAATTCAGTTTTTTTTTTTTGCTGGTCAGGACTTTAAATGATCTACACACAATGAAAAATTTTGCTATTAGCCAACTGAAGTTCGGTTACTTCGACTCAAATTCGGTTACTACGAATTCAGTCGGTTGGCACAACTTAACATTAGTCTTCACAACAAAGTTCGGTTAATTCAACTGAATTGTATTTGTAGCACTGAAGATATTCAGAAATCTAATGTAAATATCGTTGTACTAACTGATACTATAGGTTGTAACCATTAATATACACTTTTCAATTCGGTTGGCACTTTATTTCTCTGTGTGTAGTAACTTGAGTAATGAAACTGATTCTGATTATACATTATTTATTCGAATGAACGTTGAGCAAAATATTAGCTTATGCAGACGATACTGCCATTTGTTGTTGCACACAGAAATTTAGAAAATGTAAAAAAATAATGCAACATCAACTGCGATAAGATTGTGCCATGATCATGGATTAATAAGTAACGCAACCAAAACTAAACTGATGCCTATTAAAGCACCACATTTTCGTTATCTAAATATTAAAATTACATTTAATAGTACTGAATGTCTTCACAAAAATAAACTTAGGCAATTCAACTGCATTAATGAATTAAGGAATTCAACTTTATTGGGAATTCAACATAATTAGATCAATGTTCCTCGACAATTGAAATTGTAAATACTTACAAATAGCTTTGAGTATTTGTCGACCAAAATCATTTCAAATGGAACCCACACACTGATAGAATTTTCCTTCATAGTATTAATGAAACAATTTCATTAAAATCGATTCATTGGTTTAAAGAAAAATTTCATTAACTGGGTGAAAATTCATTAATATTGGTACTTTTTTTCATTAACATTTTTTATGATTTTTTCATAATTTCATAAAAAAAAGTCATTAAATCAATGAAAATTTTTCAAATTTTTTTCAATAAAAATTTGACTTGTAATAAGAAAAAAATATTTTTTTTTGTAATGAAAAAAACTGAAAAATTTCTTTTAAACAGAATTAACCAAAAGTTTGATATAAATAAATTTTTTTTATTAAGTTTGCCTAGAGCTAACAGTTTTTGACGAATTTGAATAGTTGGTCACTAAATTCTAGGGAACAGATTCTCTAGGAAAAACGATATAGTTTTGCTCAAAACGAGACCTAAATTGTTATCGTTTTGACGATGTTACACAAAAACGTTATGCTAAACTTTTTTACATGTCATCCTATTGCAAGTAACGAAAATTTGCTGAATCAGACTGAGTTTAATAAAAATCTGCCATCGCTTTTGCAGAACAGCCTGTGATGTTTACTTTCGAACTTTTCGAACTTTTTTTATAAAAGAATTTTATAGATCCTATAAAGACCAGACCTTATAAATAATATCAACGAATAATAATTTCTCACTAACCACCAAATTAATGCTATGCTAAATAATCATAAAAAATGCAAAATATTAAATATCAACGAAAATATTACATACAAACTATGAATTTTATTCATTAAACACATGAAACTTTCATAACGGGTAAGCTAGGATTAATGAAAAAATTTCATATACTTTATGAAATTTGCGTTGGGTCAATGAACCCATTCATTAAAATTGAGTTATTGAAACACCTTTCATTGGCTCAATGAACCGTTTCTTTGGGGACTTTTTTATGAAAAAATTCATTGGATTAATGAAGGAATTCATTAATACTACGCACAAATTTCTATCAGTGCACGTAGAAGAGGTTCGAGAAAAGTTTAGGGAAGCTGCCTTAGCCAATGTTCGAACAATATAGTTTATGAGACAAGCCTATTTTTCGCTGCCGAATCACACATTCGCCATGGCATAACAACCTGGGGAAACTCAACGTACTACAAAAAACTTCAGAAAACACAAAGCCAATTACTAAAAAACTGACTGTTTTATGAATTTACTTTGATTTTTATAATCGGTTTTTGTTATTTAAAAAAATACATAAAATAAATGTTTGTTTATTTTTTACTAACATATGTGGTTAATTTTGAATACAGTTGGCAGTAATTTTTTGAACAGTAAAAACAAATGAGAAATGTTAGCTGAAATAAATGAAATGTTAGTCGTCGTTTCTTCAAGTGAAATTTCATTTGTTGACTACAATTACTGGTGTCTTAGTGTATTTCCTGAAAATAAAGCCAATTAAATATCATAAAATATCACATGACAAAACATTTTTTAGTTTTTTTTTATATATATTTTAGTGGTGTACTATCCCAGCAAAAAATTTCCAAAAGGTAAGGGAGTTTGTAATCAAGTATTTTGGGCAGAACGCATTCCTTACTAGATAACTTCTTTTAACAGTGTGTGAGACTAAAACAATTGATTCTTTAGAAGTGATTATTTTTTTATTTAATAAGAAATACATACATTTTTTTAATAAAGAAATAGTTCCATGGTAAAACTACGAAGTACTTACACAAAAAAAAAATAAGAATTACTTACATTTAAAGAAAGAAGTAGTTCCATATTAAAAATAATAACTATTTCTTTTAAACCATTTGTAACTACACAGCCAGAAATTGCCAATGGTCTGAAAATCAAGCACTGGTAGAGCACTATTTGCCAATGATCCAACAAATAAAGTGCTGGCAAAGCACTGATTTACAACGCTCTGCCAACGTTAGTAAAAAGTGATTTGCCAGTGCTTAATTAACAAAATTTACAACAGTAAAAATAATAAAAGCACTGGCACAGCTCTGACTTAGAACGCTCTGCCAACTTTCGTAAAAAGTGCTTTGCCAGTACTGGATTTACAAAATTTACAACCGTAAAACTAGAACAGCACTGGCACAGTACTGACTTAGAACGCTTTCCCAACATTGGCAAAAAGTGCATTGCCAGTACTTATTTACAAAATTTACAACCGTTAACTTAATAAAAACAGTGCCACATCCCTTGTTCACAACAAGAGTGGAAAAAATCAAAACTAAATTGCAATTTATGATTTGAAGTTAAGAATATTAAGGTCTTCTATTATAGTCAGCAGAAAGTATAGTTTTTGTACTAAAATTTTACTTAAGAAATTTACTTTCAAATTTCTTTCTTTATTAAAATTGTAGTAAAAAATCGTGCTAACTTATCACAAAAATAATTTGATAAAAAAAATATTCAGTTATTTTGTAATTAACTTCGCTAAAGCAAGCCTATTGTTATTTCTATTCAAATTACCAAAATCATTCAATAAGAAATAATACAACTCTTTACTGAAGTGAATTACTAAGTAGGACTTAACTGGTCGTTTTTGGTTTCGGTACTGGCAAAGCGCTTATTGCCAGTGCTTTGCCAACGTTTTAAAAAAGAAACGGCCAAGCCCTGCCCGGTGTTATCATTTTGGGGTTGGCAAAGCACTTATTATATTATTAAAAAAGCACTTTTTTGATTGTTTTGCCAATGCTTTGCCAACGTTTTAAAATTATGGTTTTGGTACTGGCAAAGCGCTCATAGCCAGTGCTTTGCCAACGTTTTAAAAAAGGAACGGCCAAGCCCTGCCCGGTGTTATAATTTTGGGGTTGGCAAAGCACTTAAATCTTCAGATATCCAACGCTCTGCCAACGCACATACCACCGTTGAAAGCACTGGGCCAATGCTTTTGCCGTTCGTATTTTTCTGGCTGGGTAGCTACAATTTAAAACAAAGAAGTACTTCTAATATTGTCACATAAAAATAACGGCATATATTCTTTTTGTGTTTCAACACCGTGAACATTTGAATAAGGAGACCTTAAAACGTTTAATTCTTTTTTGAATTCTAGTTTAATTGAAATACAAATAAATTATATAAGTTATTAATTGAATTTATATTGTATGTAATTTTATTGAAACTTAATGTAGTGCTTTGCATAACACACCGTTCTAAAGATATAAAAAATTAAATTAAAATCAAATGTATGTTGTAGAGACACTCCAAGATCCTAAATCTAAATTAAAATTAAGGAATTTATTCTTTAAAGGTCCGCAAATATCACAGAAGTCAACATGATAACTTTTTTAGAACAATCCAAAAAAAAAAAAAAAAACGATTCAACTAAAACATTAAAAAAACTATTAAATTTTTAATTACAAAACGTCCGTATTCAAATCGAAAATTTGCATATAAAAAGTAAGTTTTAATGGAAATTTAGATAACAGAAATTCAGAAAGTTTCATTTAATATTAAAAAAATTGTTCGGTTTTAGATCATGACAAATTTTTCTCTAAATTAACAGAAAAATTATAATTTTTATATGATAATTAACTTTGACTATTAGAAAAAAAACACAGAAAAAGTTATTAGACACTAGCATGAATGGAATGCATTTTCTGACCCACTACGGTCTTCATCAACATTCTTCGTGCCATTTAGTGTTAATCGTAAATAAAATCTATTTCACTCACACGTTGCAGAAATTGGGTAACGTTAAATCCCACATTACTCTGGGTGTTGAGTTAGAATGAAATTTACCTCGAACGATTTCTATTTATAGTGTGTTTGTTTTTTCTCTAGTCATTATCATAGTTGCCAGTTTAACTTTCAGTTAAAACTTTAAATGGCAGTTCTTTTCTCTAATGTCATCATATACTATCCTTCTACATTGGCAAAGCATATCAACAAACATTAAGTATTTTTTATTTATACATAATTTTTCTGTTAATTTAGAGAAAAATTTGTCATGATCTAAAACCGAACAAATAAAATCTCACACATAAATTTATAGATCAACGATAAAATTCACTATTTAAAAAAAAATTTCATTTAAAAATAAAAAAAAAATAACGAAAATTCTCAAATATTAATTTTAAATTCAAAATTCCTTTTTGAAAAAAAAAACTATTCAAAATTAAAAGTTAGTTGTATTTATTAAATTTCCGAAAACATGATTGAAGAATATTTATATATTTAATTTAAAATTCGGAAAATATCAATTGGAATTTGAAAATTGGAATTGAAATCCAAAAACATCATTTAAAATTCAATAACACAGATAATTTTATTGGCCAAAAAACAACTAAAATTTTTTATTAAATTAATAAAGTTTTTCCTCCGAATATTAAAAAAAAAAAAATTCTCAATTTTAATAAAAGTTTCCTAAATTATATGAAACATAATTTTAAATGAAATTTTTTATTCAGTGTATAAAAATTTTCATACATAAAAAAGAAATTATTTTGACTATAACATCTGATTTTAAAAAATATTTTACAAAAGTGTTATTATTTAAGCGCATCATAGAAGGAAAAGTGAATAAATTTTGACTCACAATTACGTGTACTTACGACGGAAAATCGTTATCACACACTCTCCACTAACTCACGCTCACTTGAGTACATTCAACTTTTACTCACACGTGATTTCCTGAGTCACCCAAATATTGCGATCAAACCTCATCCAGAAAAACTAAAATCCTAAAAAGTGAAACATCGAATTGTTATGATAACATGGGTTTGTCATAATTTTGGAGCTATAAACCACGAAAACATAAATTTTTCCCAAAAAAGAACAAATAAAAATTAAAATTTAAAACAAAAGCATGACTCACGCACAATTACCCTTCAACATTTTTTTACATTCACTCGCGATAACGTCAGTAACTTCAACTTTCACTCACAACTTTCTGCTCACGTGAGCCTCCCTAATTTATTCCTAACCACAGCTTAACAAAATTTTGGCAACATGCAATTTCTGTTTTAAGTATTATTTTCCTGCAAATACAAATTGGTTTGAAAAAATATATAAGATATATTCTTTAAAATTGTATAAATTCTTTTTTCAAAATGAGGAAATACTCCCAATAACGTCCTTTTAATAACAAAAAGTATATGATTACTTCTTGAGTACATAAAGTTATACATATAAGTTAATAATATTGATATTTTCTTTTAAGTAAATAATTACTTTGTTATTGAGTTCATGCTTTCTGGTTTAAATTTAAATAATTGATTACAATACTACTTAATTTTTTGACTCTATCGTTGGAATGTGTTCTTTATTGCAGTTACTAAATTTGGCAATGAGATATGTAAGCAAGTGTGGGCATCACCTTCTTTTTGGAATGTGTAATTTTTTCCTGGGATATATCTGATATATGATAAATACAATGAGATCCTTCAATTGATGTTTCTTTAATTAAATCGAAATAAAAACTGTAATTAAAGATAAATGATTAACACGGATGAATTTAGCACGCTTAAATATCTGCTAACGCATACGCAAAAGGTTATTCGTGTCATGCAAAATATTATTTAAAATATTTTACCACGAAGTATCGAAAACTTTTGGAATTCCTCACATACTTTTTTCCAATTTCCACACAAAAATAATTCATACGAGATGTGGTTAAAATTGAATCACTAATTGTTAACGATATGTTTCACAAGCGTATACTTTATATTAATTCAATAAAAATAACTCATACGTCAAGTAGTTTTGTATATGCAACTTACCACTTATAACCATATTTATTTATATTAATACCAATGTATTGCCTTTTTATCAACAACCCAACAAATGTATAATTGCCTAATAATTAAATTTAATTACAACCACAATTAAAATTAATAGAAAATATTTAAATATTATAGTACACTACTCTACAGCCAAAAAAACATGGCTTTGAAATATATCTCTTTCTCGTTTGCAGTTTTTGATATGTCGCGATCTTCATATTTACATCATTAAGCCCATGTTTTCGTATATTTTGCTTAATTTTTCGAAATTTAAAAGCGGAATTAGGAAATGTGTTTTATAAACATGAATCTGAACAAAATTATCTTTAATTTGTGTATAATCAGTTGGCTGTTAAAAAAGAAAACAAATTGACGATTTTTTTTGCGGGACATCCCTACACTCAAAAAAATAAGTTAGTAGAAAAGTTAGTAAACGTCTTGTAAATCAGGTAAACTATTTTTTAGCAAAATTTTTTGCTTAAATCGTGTTTTCAGCTAAATTTTTGTTATACTTATTCAGCACTTAACTGTTTTATACTAATGCTTTACTAATATACTAATGTTTTACTAATTAATTTTGCTAAAAAAAAAATTGTGCTGATAAGCACATTAATAGTGTGGACGACAACCAGATTGAAAGATATACGCAGAAGGAAGTAGATGTCGCGGCATGTCAAGATGTAGTAGAGAAGAGGAAAATGATACTAAAAAGTACAACTCTAATAAGACATATAAAAAAATCAACCATGGAAGTGTTTGTATCTCTTTTTCATACATAAAACAAAATTAAAACAACTTAAATTTTTGTGTTGTCACCGTCTTGTGAAAATAATTGTCTATTAATTAAATAAAAGACAAAATAAAATATTTATTTATTTAAACTTATATATTATATATAACTTATAGATTAATAATAGTGTGGTCAAATTGCAAACAAACAAACATATACAGAAATGTAGACAGAGTAAAGCGAAAGACAAAGACACACATCTTTTTATGGTTCCTTTTTCTAATTGCAAAAAAGGGTTGTTTTTTTCGTTTCGTTTCGTTTGTTTTTGTTTATTTTTTCGTTTCGTTTCTATAAATATCTTCGACAGAAGCATCCTTTAAACGATAGCATCATTTAGACAACCATTGATGTAAGTAGTTGAAAGAAATTTTTTGTTATGTTATAAATATTTATTTCTATATATTTTCAGATATTAAATTAATTCATGTCGTCAATGTGGAAAAATGAAAATTTTTGTATTTCGTAATTATTGTAAATTATTTTTAAAAGAATCACAAAAATATGTTTTATGATTTTCAGCAAATAAATTAACTAAATTACAATTTTTCTACAAATTTTTTGCGTTTTTTTCAGTCTACTAAAATTCAGCAAAAAATTTATTAATTTTTACCAACGCTTTTTTATTTCTAATCTACTAAGTGTTAGCAAAACTTTTGCTGAATCTACAAATTTTGTTGCTAAAAAATCAGCTCGCTGATTTTCAGCAAAAGATTTTGCTGACATTAGCAACTTTTTTGCAAGCATCCTCCTGACTAAAATTTTGCTGACTCAGCAAAATTTTTTGCTGACTTTACAAACTTTTTTTTTGAGTGTAGGTTTGATTAAGATTCTTTAAAAAAATTATGTAATTTTTTCAAATTTTGGAAAAAAAAAATTAGGAGTCGTTACTAGACATTGACAATTTTGCCGGTTTTATATATTTTCATAAAAAAAAATATTTTTTTTAAAAAACTTGAAAAGAATTTTTTTTTTTTTTTTATTAATTAATAATCATATAATTACAAATTATATATTATTACCCTAACCGAGCACTAGCTACTATGGCCTTCGGCGCATTGTAGCGAAAACAGACCAGTGCCTCTGGTGGGAATCGAACCCACGAGCCCCGCACAGATAAGCCAGCACGCTACCAACTAGACTACCGGGGCGCACGAAAAAAATAAAAAAAAATAAAAAATTTATTAATATTATTTTTTTTTTGTGTTCTTTTTAACCCCAAATACTCGGGAAAAAAATATTAAGGTTTTATAACAACATAAACCCCAAAAAACGTCTAAAATTTTGCAGTATCCAGGAAAAGTTATAGATTAAAAGATTGCCAATATTTAAATAAATTTTGACGATTTTCTTTAAAAACAACATGGTAATTAAAAAAATATATATATTAATGGCCTACCCCTCCTCAATCCACTTACAAGGAGAGTCTCTCGAATGAAATTTTGATATGTGATAAAGAAAAAAATTAGGAACACGTATGTTTTTAACAGCCCAATCCCACGTTTAAAAATTGGGGTTTAAGTTAAGATATTTTTGTATGGAACCACGTTTGAAGCTAATGAAATTCAGATTTTTGAACGCTGTTTTGATGTACTCAAAAAAACTAAAATTTGTATAACAATATTGCCAATATAGGTTAAAAAGCTCTTCGGAAAAGTCACATAAAACACGAACAATTACGAATATCGGGAAAAAACGCAGACACCCCCTCGATTCAATTTAATAGACATTAGTATACATATTATTTTAGCCCAACTATAACACGCTCATACAAATTCATCAGTACAAATACTTGAAAATTCCTGTACCGTGAAATAACTCCCAAATGAAATAAGTCCCAATGAAATAACTCCCCATAAAATAAGTCCCAAAAAAAATGAAATGAGTCCCAATTTTAATAAATGAAATAAACTCCAAAGAAAAAATGAAATAAGCCCCAACACTTGGGAGTTATTTCATAGTAATAAAATAACTCCCAACAAAGAATGAAACAACTCCCAATGAAAAAAGTCCCAAAACAAATGAAATAATTACCAATTCAAAAACATAGAATTCTATTTATTTAATAAATAAATTTAAAAATGTACATAATATTAAACATATTATAAAGATAGAATTTAATGTATACATAAATATACAAATATAATCAACAAAATTTATAGAAAAATACATATTAAAAATATATTTATAGAAAAACCTGGAATAATCTTTGTTTTAAAAGTTAAAATCAATGAGTTTTATAGCATGGAGTAGTGAAACAATGCATAGGGGGGGAGGCGGCGCGGCGTGGCGCCGCATTACGCGAAACACGGCCGCGCAGCAGGACGCGTTCTACGGAGGAAAAAAAACCCCTAAGAGCGGCCGAAGGCCGCCACACAGAAAAACTTGTTTTTACAAATTACTTGATGTCTTAAAAATATAAGATTTCAACGGATTCGACATCTGATTTGAAAAACAAGTTCTTTTGGGTGGCGGCCTTCGGCCGCTCTTAGGGGTTTTTTTGCTCCGTAGAACGCGGCAGGCGGCTTCGCGAAATAAAGTTTTTCTGCATACGACACAAAAGAAACTTCAAAATTACTGATCTGTTTCCACACTGGAGTATAATGTACATGGACCTTATGTCGTAACACGTTTTCTTCGTAACACGTATAATATTTTCTTCCGAAATTTTTAAATAAATTTGATTTTTGACTTTAACGTATAACACTTTACTATTTTTTCTTTTGCCACTCATTTTTTCAAATTCAAGATTTGCCATTATTTTTAATCACTTTAATACCGGTCTTTACTTACCAAAATTCTAGCAAGAACTGCGGTTCTTTTGGTAAAATAACTCATTGTATTGCTATTATTTACTTTACGACAATTTTAAGAGCCGTTACAAATGCATAAAATTTACCAAAATGTAATTTTAATAGAAATAAAATAACTCCCAACAATAATTAAATAACTCCCAACGATAAAATCACATTTAAAAATGAAATGAAATAAGTCCCAACAAAAGTGAAATAACTCCCAACAAAACCTGGTTGGGAATTATTTCATTTGGGAGTTATTTCATAATGAAATAATTTCTAACAGAAGATTGTGAAATAAGTCCTAACGCATTGGCAGTTATTTCATAATAAAATAAATCCCAATTTATATGGAAAATTTTTGGGAGTTATTTAATTTTTTTTTTTTTGGTAATTTTTTCACCGTAACGGAAATTCCGTTACGACAACTGAAAAAAGTGACTAAATTTGCTACAGCAGAATTTTCAATGAATTTGAGAATTACGTTAGTTAGTTAAAGTACAATAATTTTGCAGAAAAGCTGTTAAATGCAAATGAAAATAAATCAGTTGAAATAAGCACATGTTTTCGGCTAAATGTTAGTTGCTTAAACCTAGGTAAAAAATTCAGTTAATTTTCAAAAATTTTCTTCAAAATAAATGCTGCTGTATTAACTATAATTTTGACAATTATTTATTTAATGAAAACAAATTTCGTTGAATTTTTTTATTTTATTAATTACACAATTGGAAATGCTATATAAATTTACTTAATTTCGTTTTTTTTATATCATCATGACTTGTTTGTATTTGCTTTGTTTCTTGCTTTCTCTATTAATGCCATGTAGAATTGTCTGAAAATATTAATTTGCTGAAAAAATAGAAAAACAATATTTAATTATACTCACATTAGTTAATATATGTTTTATTTCAAATAAATACCTTTATTATTTTATCAGTTTAATTATATCTGTAACTATAACTACAAACAAACGTATAAACATACACTCACAATATTTTTTTCGTAAAGACTACTGAATATACACATTGAATTAACTGAAAATCAGTTAAAAACTGGACTACTTACTTTTCGTTTAAAACAATTGTATTTTTTAGTTTATTTTCAACTGTTGAATATAAATTGACAAAATCCATAAAAACAATAGATTGTTTTCGTTTATTACAATACTCAATATAACCCAGCAAAATAGTAAAATCCAATCAACTGGTTGCAGAACAAGTTATAGTATATTATAACAGGTTCTAATTTCTGTTCTACAACCGGTTCTGTTTGTATGGAGTTTGTCCTATTTGCAATAGGTTCTTTACCTCCAAACTAGAACAGGTTGCTTTAGAACCGGTTCCATAACCAGTTATAGAACTGGTTCTGGGATAGTGACACCTTATATTTCGGCTCCCTGGAACCTGTTCTAGAACCGGTTCCTTGTAACCGATGATAACAGAAGCTGTTCTAGAACAGGTTAAAAGGTAATCTGTTCTAAAAAATTTTGCTTGGAATATAACAACTTTTTGTTTTGAATAGAAAATTTTAACTGAATATTTTAACTATTACAGAAAGTCCGTTTTTTTTATTTTTTTTTGTTGAATAGCAGACAGAACGTTAAAAACTATATTTCTTTAGTAATTTAACTGTATATTCTATTCAAATAACTTTACCGATTAAACTTTTAAATAACTGTTGATTTTTTATGGAAAAGTTCTTGTGAGTGTACATTTGTAAAACAATTATCGCGTCTATTTTTATGTATCATTCTTGTTTGTCTTTGCTTCTAGTTTTCTTTGATGAAAAATTGTATAAAAATATTAAAATAATGAAATAATGAAAGAGAAAAATAATATTCAATAATATTCATATACACAAATATATCTTTTATTTTAATACTAGCCTTATTATTCTAATTACCCAGTTAAAAACTATGCTCATATTTGGTCATGTATGGTTTAATGTAGGCACACATATGAATATGTATTCACACATATGCCATATATAGATGTATGGACACATATATATGTATGTATATATATGTATGCACAGTGCATACTTTAGGGACACGGCCAAAATTGTCCCCGAAATATGCGGTGTATCGAACCAACTGTCCTCATCTTATACGCTAGTTGTATGAAAAGGCGCGAAAACTTTGCGGACAGTCCCCAAAGTAAGCAAATGTCCCTAAACTATGCGCTGTGCATACATATAGATGTATACCAGACACAGAAATCAGTTTGCGACCGAATTTTTGGCAACAGAATTTTTAGTTGTTCCAAAGTACTTTTATTAAATTTTAATACTATTGAAACAACCGATATTTATTTACAAATTTCGAATTTTTATTGTATTTTATTAATAAAAAAATATTCCTCGAACTGGGCTCGAACCGGCGATCTAACGTTTGTCAGGCAAGTACTTTACCTCTAGCAATTTAAATATGTTTTTCTATATTTCAAACTTGACTAGTTTCTAGTTTCAAATTTAAATATTTTTCTCAAAATAGATTTGTATGTACAACAGAAATTTTGTTGCTAATCTCAATACTTTATAAGAGTTACCAAAAACTATAAAAAAAATTGTATTTTATTTTAAAATTTTTTTATTAACAAAAATTCTTATGCCTCGAATTGGGCTCGAACCGGCGACCATATGCTTGTCAGGCAATTACTTTACTCTAGCCTAAAATCAATTTGTTATTGTATTTTCCAATTTCAACCTTGAATGTTTTTTGCTTCAAATTTAAATATGTACGTCTAAAAATAGATTTGTATCTACAACAGACATTCGGTTGCTGATCTAAATATTTTATTAGAGTTACCAAAATTATAAAAAAATTAATATATTATTTTAAAATTATTTTATTAAAAAAAAATCTTATACCGAGAACTGGAGTGTCGAACCGGTGATCTTCTGCATGTCAGGCAATTACTTTACCTCTAGCCCACACCCAATTTGAATTTGTATTATCAAATTTCTACCTTGGAAATTTTGTTTCTTTCAAGTTCACATATGAATGTCTAAAAAAAGATTTGTATGTACAACAGAAATTGGGTTGGTAATCTTAGTATCTTATTCGAGTAACCAAAACTATTAAATAACTTTATAAAGGGTGTTTTTTATTCAGGTATAGAACTTTAAGTTGGCAACACTGTTTTTAACTGACGGCCATTTTGTCAGCTGTCAAGTGATTTATGTTTAGTTTGGTTTGGCATTTTAACATGAATAGACTTTCGCCTTAAATTAAATTCGATTAAATACGGAACTTTTTCGCACCACGTTTACTCTAACTGATAATAAGCATACACAGAGACTTCGTACTTTGGTGTTTGGTGTGCATGGGTTGGTGCAATCATTGGTCCGTACTTCTTTAAAAACGATGCTGATCAGAACATTACAGTCAATGGTGATCGCTATAGAGAAATAATTACTGACTTTTCCGGTCATCAATTGAACAACCATGTTATGCAGGAGCTGTGGTTTCAAAAAGACGGCGCAACATGCCACACAGCTCGTAATTTATTGATGGAAACGTTTGGTAACTGCATAGTTTCACGTTTCGAACCCGTGAATTGGCCTCCAGGATCGTGCGATTTAACGCCGCTGGACTATCTTCTGTGGGGATTTGTGAAGTCGATAGTCTATTATTGACTAATTATTACATTTTTTTGGTTACAATGGAATTCCAACCAATTTATTCTCTGTGTGCATATATTGTCCCATATATATAATCCTGTAATTCCTAGTTGGAACAAAGGGCCGGTACAAATGATTTCCATTGAATTATGTCTTCAGCGTGTCGTTTTGCTTCCCTCCATGTCATTCTGGCTGTACTGAGTTCGGAATCTGTTTGACGTCTCCACGTGTTCCTCTACGTCGGCTGCCCTGGGGATGGAAGTCTAGGGCCTTTCTGGTAACGTCATCTTGGCTTTTTCTGAAGGTATGGCCCAGCCAGTTCATCCTCTTTACTCGTATGTCAGTCGTAATGGGGTTTTGTTGTGTTTTTTGTCAAAGATCATTATTTGAAATTATTTGAGGCCAGAAAATACGAAATATTCTTCGCAAACAACGGTTAACAAATACTTGGAGCGCATGTGTCGGGATATTGTGTTAATCGGCCAATCGACTATTGGAATAACGGAGCTGTTTGGTATTAAAGAATAAAAATCATGAGGTGTTCTTCGAAACAAGACTTATTAGGAGATATGCATTGACATTTTTTCAACATATGATTACTGTACGGATTTCCCAACTTTGTTTAGATTATGTTTTCTTCTACCGAATATTAATTTATATCAAGAATGTCTCTTTACTTAACCGCAGTAACCAAAACCAGCGCAAAATTCAAAATGATTTGTTCTTTTTGTTCGGAAACACAAATAGCATGTAGAATGTAAAATGTAATACAACAAACCTGATATAATTAAACTAATTTGATTTTTAATAAAAAAAAAATTAAGTAATGTGTTTTATTGACAATCATATATGAAGTACTGAAATAAATATACATTTATGAATGCACATGTGTAATAATGTTTGCACAATTATGATCACATAAATACATATTAAATCAATTTTCGTCAACGTTCATATTTGAAAACATATATGATCATCCATACTTAAAGATATGCGAAAACTTGTGATTATTTTTAACCGGGTATAGAATTTAATATTTATTTATTGATTCAATATTTTTTCGGCAAAAAACCCGAAAAAAAGATGTAAAGGAAAAGTAAACTAACAAACAAAAACAAGTGTAAAAATAAAAGGAGTATAAAAACAAAAAGCGCGTATTGTATATCTGCCAAAGGTAGAGCTTGCACATAAAAAACAAGTTTTCAATTTATTTTGATCAATGATGATAATCTTTAACTTCGAACTCATATATTAGTTCTTATTTAGTGGGATAATATATGAATGTTTGATGTTTGCATGGGATTGTCACTTCTTTCAAAACGTGTTCTGGTGATGGGAACCTAGAAAATTCCCGAAATAGATCTATCAACACATTCCTGAAAGTGGCCAATTAATAAATTTGAAAACAAAAACTCTATAGATTAGTTGTTAGGACAATATCCTAATAAGAAATATAGAGTATGGCATCGAA
This sequence comes from Delia radicum, assembly GCA_021234595.1. NCBI lineage: Eukaryota > Metazoa > Arthropoda > Insecta > Diptera > Anthomyiidae > Delia > Delia radicum. The sequence continues at coordinate 108,424,727 of CM037855.1, read as the reverse complement.
CTTGAATAATTTCATTATCAATGTGTAATACATTTTATACAAATTTACCCGTGTTTTTCAGTTTAAAAAAGCTACGATTTTTTTACATCAAATTTTGTTATTTTATTTGCAGTAGAGAAGCACTTTAATTGTATTTATTGAATATTGATTTCGAATATACTTCGTGCTAATGGTCTTGGTGATAATGCATTAACCGTTGATAGTGTTGATGTTGGCGATTTGAATTTGTATATTTCTTCTAATCAAGGTAATAACCCTATCGATGATAGTTTTTTAGATAATGTTCTAGATGAAGGTGGGCTTTCATTTCATAATGTTGATCTTTGTAAACTGATATCTGCTCTTTATTCAATTAAGTCGAATGCCGTTGGTTGTGATGAGCTCTCCTTAAAATATTTGAAATTGATTTTACCATATTTTGTTAATAATGTAATTACCAAATCATTCTTTCCATCTTGCTGGAAAACTGGTAGGATAGTACCTATTGTTGGTGAATCTAGTGACATGGATAATTTGAGTCCCAGTTCTATACTTCCAGTATATAATGTAATTACCAAATCATTCTTCCCATCTATGTGGAAAACTGGTAGGATAGTACTTATAGTTGGATAGACTCGTGACATGGATAATTTGCGTCCCATTTCTATACTTCCAGTACTTTCTAAAATCTTGGAGATTTTACTTAAGAACCAATTAGAGGATCACATTGCTAATGTTTCTTTTTTTAGTGATTCACAATATGGATTTAGATGTGGTAGAAACACCACGTCTCTTCTTCTAGGACTTACTAATACGATTAGAAGATCTTTAAGTATTGGCCATGTCAATGTTCATTTATCCATTGACCTTCAGAAGGCTTTTGAAAAGATCGATCATAGTATATTAATTTCTAACCTATATCATAATTTAGGTATTTCTGTTTCTTCTTGTAGGCTTATAACATCTTATCTCAGAAATAGAGGCCAATACGTATATATTGGGAATAAATATTCTCATGCATTATCCGTTATAAGTGGAGTACCCCAGTGGGTTCGTACTTGGACCATTGTTATTTAATGTATATCCCAACGATATATGTATTTCACTTGCATATACAGATGATTTGTTTTTTTTTTTTATTTAGTGGCGAGAGGCAATTATCGGATGTTTTGCAACAACAGTTAAATTATTGTGCCTCTAATATTTCCGATTGGATGTTGGAGAACAAACTATATATTAATGCGTATAAGACAAAGGCTATGTTTTTGGATCACCCTTACTGGATTTGGTAATAAATATTAATGGTACTAATATTGAGTTTGTCGATCAGTTTAAATTTCGAAATACAAGTAAATTGTGTTATTTCCAGGGTCAACTACACTTTGCGTAGGCTCTATAATGTTAATTTAATTTTAACTATGAGAATCAAGGTTATGCTCATACATTCTTTAATCATGCATTTATCTTAATATGGCATTGAAGTATATAGTGGCACTTTTGGCTACATTATGAAAAATATTTCAGTGTTGTTTAATAAAGTAATCCGTTATCTCTTTTGTTAAGGAGACTTAATCTTACCCATATGACACCGTATGTTTCTAGATTCTTAGGTTGTTCATTTTCGAACTGTGTTTAAGCAAGGACTAGTATACTTTATATTTATAAGATTAATCATAATGATGACCTTGTATATCTGAATTAATTTTTTTCTTTTGGCCATTCTATACGAAATCGTCAAATATAAATACCTAGATTAACCTCACTCATAGAACGTTCATTTTATGTGAGGGTAGCTTATATTTTAATTCCTTTTTTTATTAATTAATAATCCTATAATTACAAATTATATACTATTACCCAAACCGAGCACTAGCTACTATGTCTTTCGGCGGGTTGCAGCGAAAACAGACCAGTGCCTCTGGTGGAAATCGAACCCACGACCTCCACACTGACAATCCGCACGCTACCAATTAGCCTATCGGAGCGCACATAAAAGTCTCTTTTATGACTATCCCTAAAATATTTCATGTCTATCATTGAGATCCCATGACCTGGACCGTTTTCGAAAAAGCAATTTTGCTTAGTTTTACAAAAAATGTTGTACTATAGCTATAGACAACGTCAACAATATTAGTGTCATATGGAAGGTTTTTTATGGCGCGTCCAATGGTATATGTAACATGTCAACGCAAGTCCAGATGTGTCCTTTTTTCAGGGATATTCAGTAAAAAAATGATTTTTTAGGTTTTTTGTACGAGATTTTTGTCATTTAAATGTCATATTTCAATCCTTAATCGATTTAAGTAAAAACGTATTTTATAATTTGGGTAAATCTTCTACCCCTTCGACATTGGTCCCCTGAAAAATTTCGGTGACACGAAATGAAACATGAAAGGACCTGTTATTTGATAAAGTCTGCAATAAATTTGTGTGGCGTTGTGGTTAGGCGCTTTGGACTGTTACACAGATGGTCCCGGGTTCGATTCCCGGTGACGACAACATCAATTTAGAAAAAAAAATATGTATGAGTTTTCTATCACTTATATGTATCGCTGCGCCCACCTTCGGTGTTCCCATAGCACTTAACCCCACCGAAGTAAAATAATGAATCAGTGCTATGAAACAAACAGCTTCAATAAATTCGCCACCTCTACATCAGGTGGCGAGGAACAACTGTTTCTAAGACTTATCAGCTCGCGCAATTACAGTGTTGCCATGTTTGCAGCCCTTCATCTTTCACCACCTTTCATCCCTCCACCCCATCTATCCACTTTCCAAAGAAAGCAACACATTAATTAATAGGAAGAGTTTACTGAGTGTTGCTTCTCTTAAAAAAAAAAACAAAAATTAGCGGATGAAAGCAATTTAATTAACAGATACACATTGCACGATTTTTTTGTTTAACAAAAATCAAAAGGTCTCGAACAAACTTGCTCACATCTTAATTTCAGAATATTTTTATCGATTTGTAATGTTAATACAAAATGAGTACAGTAGAATGTTTAATTTACGACTAGTATAAATTTCAGATTTTTAAGCATACATAAAATTCAAAAGAATAAAATTTTCAATTTCCATGCAAAAGCGGTAAGAAATCCTGCAACAAACACCTACATGATTAGAAATGAAAGATAATTTTGTGTAGAATTATATTAAAAAAAAATACTTAATGATTTCGCGGTTAAATTTGAAAAAAAATATGCAAAATATACGAAAAAATTGAGTAAATCATGTAAATATAAAAACCGCGAAATTTCAAAAACTGCAAATGATAAAAAAAAAGTTTTGACAGGTTTGGATTCAGCGTACCTATGTCTATTAAAAATATGTACATATATCAAAGACTTTGAAAATTGTTGAATAGTGTAATCAAAATGTTTATTTAATTAATTTAATACAGCCACTTATTGTCATTTGAGCATAATTTTAAATAACACTTGCAAATAAATTTTGTATATTTATAACAATTAAAGGGATCACAAACCAATTAAACTATAAAACTTATAAAGGGTCCACCATCTAACGTTTTTTTTTCAACTACACTCAAAAAAAAGTTTGTAAAGTCAGCAAAGAATTTTGCTGAGTCTGCAAAATTTTAGTCAGGAGGGTGCTAGCAAAAGAATTGCTAATGTCAGCAAAAGTAGATTCAGCAAAAGTTTTGCTAACACTTAGTAGATTAGAAATAAAAAAGCGTTGGTAAAAATTAATAAATTTTTTGCTGAATTTAGTAGACTGAAAAAAAACGCAAAAAAAATTGTAAAAAAATTGTAATTTAGTTAATATATTTGCTGAAAATCATAAAACATATTTTTGTTATTCTTTTAAAAATAATTTACAATAATTACGAAATATAAAAATTTTCATTTTCCCACATTGATGTCATGAATTAATTTAATATCTGAAAATATATAGAAATAAATATATATAACATAACAAAAATTTTCTTTCAACTGTTTACATCAATGGTAGTCTAAATGATGCTTTCTTTTAAAGGACGCAACTGCCGAAGATAATTATAGAAACGAAACAAAAAAATAAACAAAAACAAACGAAACGAAAAAAACAACCCTTTTTTGCAATAAGAAAAAATAACCATACTAAGATATGTGTCTTTGTCTTTCGCTTTACTCTGTCTACATGTCTGTATATGTTTGTTCGCAATTTGACCACACTAGATTATTAATCTATTAACATTTATTAACATTTATTATAGAAATACATATTAAATTTAAATATTTTCTTTTGTCTTTTATTTTAATAATAGACAATTATTTTCACAAGCCGGTGACAATGCAAAATTTAAGTTGTTTTAATCCTCAATTTTGTTTTATGTATGAAAAAAAGATACAAAAGTCTTCCATGGTTGATTTTGTTATATGTCTTATTAGAGTTGTACTTTTTAGTATCATTTTCCTCTTCTCTACTACATCTTGACATGCCGCGACATCTGATTCATTCTGCGTATATCTTTCAATCTGGTTGTCGTCCACACTATTAATGTGCTTACCAGCACAATTTTTTTAGCAAAATTAATTAGTAAAACATTAGTAAAGCATTAGTATAAAACAGTTAAGTGCTGAATAAGTATAACAAAAATTTTAGCTGAAAACACGAGTTTAGCAAAAAAATTTGCTAAAAAATAGTATACCTGATTTACAAGACGTTTTACTAACTTTTGTATTAACTTATTTTTTTGAGTGTAGTGCTTATTTCGTGAATGGTAACAGATAATTAGTTTTATATCCTTCCGCTGAACGAATATGGTCCGTATGTTCGTTATCTTGTGAAAAAAGTGAAAGAAACTGGCATCCTCATCAATAAACCAAAGCGAGAAAATGCCAAAAACAGTGCGTACACCCGAGAATATTGCTGCTGTGGCAGAAAGTGTGCGTGAAGCGCCATCAACATCATCAATTCACCGTCTTCATAACAATTGAACATTTCGGAGACATCATTGAGACGAATTTTGCATAAAGACCTTGGTATGACGCCATACAAAGTCCAATTGGTTCAGGAGTTCAAAAAAAAAAGTTATTTGTCGGACCCTTTAGTACATTTAAACAATCATATCTTTTAAATAGTGTTTTGTTTAAGCCTGTAATGTTAAATGTTATGTTGGAAAACTAAATTGATTAGTTAGTAACAATTTTTACTAAAGAAATATAAAATTTTACCATTCCACATTTATCTCATGAGAGTAAACAGGTTTATCTAACAATTTACGATTATAATATATATAGTTATAAGAATTTTCAGGTTTCTATTTGCTTATAAATTGTTTGTATTTTTTTGTTAATCTGCAGGTTGATATTTTGGATACTTCAGGTGATATGCAATTTCCTGCCATGCGTCGTTTATCCATTGCTACAGCACATGCATTTATGCTTGTGTACGCTACCACATCTGGACCAAGTTTTCAATGTGTTAAACAATGTTTCGAAGAAATACGAGAACAAAGAGCTGATTTTCAAGTAAGTTTATTTTACTTGCATATTTACGGAAATACAGTGCGCGAAATTACCAAAGCATACAAATTGGAAATATATGTTTGTCCTTTTTCTCTTGTTTATGAATTTTCAAATATTTTATATGTACACTTTATTGACATATGATCGACATTCCATATAAAGACATTTTGCATGCTGAGTGGAATAATTGTTAGTTGTTGATATATTTCTTCTTAGAACGAAATTAGCAAAGCGTAAAAATCAAAAATTTGTTGAAATTATGACAATTAATTTAAATACCTTTTAAAAACGTTTAATTTATGTTATGTTGTACAGGGTGATTTTTTAGCAAGTTTCTTTTTATCAACACTGCTTTTGGCAGCTCAGCTGTTATCGTGTATCATGCTACTGTTAAACATGTTCAGTGTGGTCTTTTCTTTAACCATCGACTTACAAACGAAGAACGCTTACAGATTATTGAATTTTATTATCAAAATTCGTGCTTGGTTAAGAAAGTGCATCGTGCACTTCTTCCAATTTACGGTCAGTTTGGGTGACCTTCTGAGGCGGCTATTCGGACTCTTGTGACTAAATTTCGCACCAAATTTACATTGCTGGACATTAAACCACCAACACGCATCGCAGCTGTATCCGCCAGTATTGTTGATGACCGTGAATTATCGATACGGCGCCTGTCGCAGCAATTGTAACTACGTGGAAATTTTGCGGAAGGATTTGGGTGTAAAACCTTTAAAAATACAGCTGTTTCAAGAGTTAAAGCCACACGATCAACCACAATGGTTAACTTTTGGTGAATGAGTGCTGGCAAAGTTGGATGAAGATCCACTTTTTTATCGGAAAATTGTGTTTAGCGACGAAGCTCATTTCTGGATACATGAACAAGCAAAATTGCTGTATATTGTGTGAAGAGCAGCCTGAAGTATTGCAAGAACTGCCAATGCATCCCGAAAAATGCACTGTTTAGTGTGGATTATGGGCCGGTGGCATCATTGAACCGTACTTTTTCAAAGACGACGAAGGTAGGAACGTTACTGTGAATGGCTAGCGCTACCGTGTGATGATTACAAATTTTTTTTTTATCCAAAATGGAAGAGCTGGACTTATATGACATGTGGTTTCAACAAGACGGTGCCACATGCCACACAGCACTCGAAACGGCCCAATTGAGAGGCGAGTTCTGTGAAAAGTTTATTTCACGTTTGGGGCCGGTCAATTGGATGCCTAGATCGTGCGATTTAACGCCTTTAGACTATTTTTTGTGGGGCTCATGTCTATAGGGACAAGCCCGCAACGGTTTGACGCACTGGAAGCAAATATTGAAGAATTTATTCGTGAGATACCGGCCGATATGTTGGAGAGAGTATGCCACAATTGAATGCCTAGATCGTGCGATTTAACACCTTTAGACTATTTTTTGTGGGCTATTTAAGCTCATGTCTATAGGGACAAGCCCGCAACGGTTGACGCACTGGAAGCCAATATTAAAGAATTTATTCGTGAGATACCGGCCGATATGTTGGAGAGAGTATGCCAAAATTGGACCCAGTGTATGAACCATTTGACGCGTAACCGCGGTCAACATTTACATGAAATAATTTTTAAACATTGAATTATATAGATCGTTCTATCGACTCAAATAAAGATTTCATATATTTCTCTAAATTGTATGTGTTTTTTTTTAAATCAAATCCTAAAGCTCTTAAAAAATCACCCTTTAATTCCTTCTATTATTAACTAAAGATTCTATTTACCGCCGCAGTGGAAAAACTTCGCGGTCATTTTCCTTCCTAATCCAATACATTTTTCTACTTGAGATTTTAGCGTGTTCAAACTACATATAACTTTGAAAAAGCTTTTAATAACGAATGTATACATTATTTTCCAGCTCTTTCTTGGCACTGCAATGCTGCTGTTTATATTATAAAACAAAAATGTTCTATATAAAATTATTTGTTTTTTAAATATCATTGAGGCTTTCGGTGTTATCCAGTTAAAATATCCTTATAAATTACAATTTATATCCCAAAATGGAACTAAGACTATCTCTGACAAGGGCTTCTTACTGTTACGTCTTTATAATTAAGTGCATCTAATAAATGAATCAATAAGTCTTGCATTTAATTTCAGCATATAGAGAAAGAATTTTTAAAAGAAGGGTTTAAACTTTTTTGCGTTTCTTATCAATTTTCGATTTTTTGGACTAAAAACTTTTTTGATACCTTTTTACACAAAAAAAATAATTTAAACTAACTTTAAAGAAAAAAATATAGAAAAACCCAATCTTGGGTATAATGAATGAATGACTTTTCTCACAGTTTGATTTGCAACTCTTCGAAATCTATCGTCCTTTCTGTATTATTTAAGGTTTTTTGTAAGCAAATAAGTCGGTTTGATATCCTTGCATATTTCTTTGAGTGTCAAAAAATATCTCTTTTATCTTGAGACTCCAACAGATTATATTTTGGTTAATTTTTTTGCTTTGTATGCATTAATTTTTTCGTTTTACAGAAAAAGTTTTCTGAAAAATCTACGGATATGTACTATTCATTATATAAAATTAATTTATGTCGCCATTGGATCTTACATCATTACAGTGCACACAGAAAAATTATCAACCGAAAATATCCAATAAAAAGTTGATTTGAATTAAATTAAATTTGAGCACGAGCACTAGCTACTATGGCTTTTGGCGCGTTGTAGCGAAAACAGACCAGTGGGAATCGAAACCACGACCCCCGCACTTATAAGCTAGCATGCTACCAACTAGCCTACCGGGGCGCACTATATTAATAAATATATATTTATGTTAGATATATATTCTCAAATTATTTTTTCATGCACTGTAACTTATATAGAAAATTTTCAATATAAAATAGCAAATGCATTTGAGGTTTTCAAACAAAACAAGCACACACACAAACATTAACAAAAACACACATACCAATGTCTCGTTCACACACTTTTTTTGTGGGTATCATTTTTTTTTTGTAGAAGTTATTTACAAATTTTTTTTTAATTTTTATAAAAGTTTTAATTGATATTATCATTGCCGTGATAGGTGCAAAAACAATTAAAATATTAATTGATTCAATAATTTTTTTAATTGAAACCCGTTCTTAGTTTTTTCCTGTGTAGTTTTAAAATATTAGAAAATGTCTAACAATATCGAGAAAGGAGAAAACTAAATTTTCATTTTGTATGCTTTGGTTCTTTCGCAGACTGCATGCAAATATTCATATATTCTATTGAAATTTTCAAATAACAATATTCCCTTAACATGTTTTCTATAACAACTTTTTGTAAATGCACATTTTAAGGAAAATTGTTATGAAAGAACAGTTTATTACGCTTATTACGAACATTGTTTATAACGAACTTTTTTTACAACTAACGATTTTTCTGATCAGAATGTATTTACTAACGAACATCGTTAATAGCGAACAACGATAACTTACTTACGCTCCTATTGAAGAACAAAAAAATTGGTTTCTGAAATAAAAAATAAGCTGCAAATCTTCAAACTTTGGCTTTTTACTTGAGAATTTATTACAAAAAATTAAAAATTAATTATTAAAAATTGTATAAAATAGAATTTAATGGAAGAATTTACAAATTAGGAGAATTGGTGAAAAAAATCCACAAATTTTATTAATTTTTGGAAATTGCTTACAATGCTGATAGCGAACTTTACTTATAACGAACTGAATTGTCCGGTTACTATGAGTTCGTTATAACCGAACTTCACTGTACTAAAACCAAATATTACCAAGAAATAATTTAATTAAGATATTTTATTAGAAAAATATGCATGGACGTACTATGTCTTCCCGTAATAGCTGTTACTAATGGTTGCAAAAAAGAACACATTTTTGTAATTGTTTGGTTTCAGCAGCAGAAATTCGGATTATTATACCGAAATTTGCTAAGAAAATTCCATTTCAATTTACACAGTAATACATACGAATTTTACCACCAATTAATTTTGTTATACGAAAATATGAGCTTTTGAAAATGAAATATATTTATTTTGAATTTTTTTTTATGCTGCTAGAAACCACAAATCTCATTTTTACTTTCCATAATTTTTTTCATCACAAACCCTCAATATTAGAATGTTTAATTGCTAAAAGCGACTTACAAGGGGAGTCTTCTGAAATTTGAATATGGGATAAAGAAAAACAAAAAAGGGACACTAATTTCTTTAGAGGCACACGTCATGTTTAATGGTTAAAAGGTGAGGCCAAAGATAATATCTTTTTGTATGGAAAGATGTCTGAAACTAATGAAATTCAGATTTTTTTTTGAATGCATCTTTGATGTACTCGAGGAAACTTTTGATACCAATATTGCCTATGTAGAGTGTTAGGGTATCCATTTATTTAAAATATTAAAAATAAAGGTTAAAAATCTCTTCGAATAAAGTCGCATAAAAGCCGAACTATTACGACTGTTGGCAAGAGCTCATATACCTCCTCGATTATATTGAATAGTCACTAATATTCAAATTGTTTATATTAATCCAACTATAATTCTTAACAAAACTCTATTTTAAATATCACTTAAAACACATTTTATGAATAAAAAAAATACTTATCGGACATGTTTCATATACCAGTTAATGCGTCTCCAAGATCTCTTTCATTTGGTACCAGATTAGTCTAAAATTTCTCTAAAACAAATTCGGAATAAGCTTAAAGACCGAAAAATGGGGTAATTTTTTACCACATTCTTTTAACCGGTAAACATGAGATTGGGCCGCTAAAAAACATACGTGTCCCTTATTTTTTTTTTCCTTCGAGATTACATTAAGATTGGAGATAACGCATCGGGAGACTTCCCCTGTTAGAGTACACCAGGAGTAATAAATTTTTAAATTTATAAGAATTTTGACAACCTATTAATCAATAAGAAATTCCTAAATTCCGTAAATTTTTTTTTAAGTTAATTAAAAAAATCATAATCTTTTTCAAAAAATATGTTTTTATTAGTCTATTTTTTAAAATTTGTCAAATCATTTTATGTGGGTTAAACAAAACTTTTTTGAAATTATTTTGGGAGCTCGCGAACTCTAACTAATTTTATTTTTTTTTTGACAACCATTAATATACACACATTTTATGAAGTAATTAATTTGTCAATTCATAATTTCAAACTAATCTCCAATCCAAGAATCTTCGACACACATGATAATTTTTGTTCCAATTATATTTTTGCACAAATTTCGTCAAACGATTTTAATAAATATTTTGTGGTTGCATAACAATTTGTTCATGTTTAAAACCAAAACTACAACAGAAAACAATATATCCGTCGTGGTTTTTCATGTATTACAACACATGGTATACCCGATCAAAAAAATGTTATATCTTAAATGCAAAAACCATATCCCATTTGATATAGATCGACATTAAATCATATCCGAGTTCATCACTAAATTGTGATATTATTATCTAATCAGATTCCTTAAATATATTACTGGATTAAATGATATCAAAATTGGTACCAACTTTAGGGTACCCAATAGTATCTAATTAAGATCCTGATAGATAACAATATATCCAATGGCATTAATATAGATATAATTGGCTCTAATTAGATCCAAAAGATAAGTAATTGTTGATGGTTCGAAGAAGATAGTTTGAGATTATATAAGATCTTTTAAAATCCCAGTTCAATTTAAGATAAAATTAAATTATAACAATTGTACAAACCCGATTAAAAAGAACTAATATCCCGATTAAACATTATTGATATGGAGCTTTATGAAGTCATATAAACTTCTATATGACCCTATATGTGATCATATTAAATATCATCCGAAAATATAATTGTATCTTTTTGTATGGGTTTAGATCTAATCTGATGCAATTAGATAAATATCCAGTAAAATGTTATTTGAATTATAGCCCTATACAATTGTATTATATTGTATCAGTTTTTTATCGAATTATATCAGTTTATATCTAAAACAATAAAATAGATATAATTATATGAAAACCAGACATGTTTGTATCCGGATTTTGCTATGATATAATTGTATATTATTGTATGTAAACTGCTATGTCTATATATAATTAGATCCGAGTTTAAGTCTGGTAAAATTGTACTAAATGCTAAGTATTTATATATGATTGTATGAAAATATGCATAATTGCATACAAATGTATGTTCATACTATCATATCCGTTAAGTTTATAAAAAAATATTAAGCAATAATTTATTTTTTGCGTTTTTCACAATAGTATCCGAATAAAATTTTTTTACATTTAATACACACTAGAGGGTTCCGAAAGTGAAGAATTTTACGTAATTGTGCCCAAACGAATATTCAGAATATTTTTTTAATTTTTGTACAAGATTGTGTTCAAAAGTTAATGTAACACTGTGCATATTTTTGCAAATACATATATTTTAAAAAATGTTGGTACACTTTAAACTCAGCTTTGTCCAAAGTTAATACAAGTTGAATTACAAAAATTATATTTCGTGTTGCATATAAATGGATATTTATGTAAACGGGAAACTGTTGATTCTAAACACAAAGTTAGACTGATGCTATAAACACATAGAACACAGCAGGCTACAGAGCTACACGACTACAAATGCCGTTTACTGCAATCGTCGCCGTGTGGTCAGCTACTTATTATTTTGGAAACGACAGCAACATAGTAAACAGCTTTTTTTATACAAATGAATTTTTTTTTCAGTAGTGCCAAATACATCTTTTTTTTTTGCTTTACTAAAATAGAACAATAGCATGGTTGTAGACACGTATATAAAGTTGACTTAAAAATACAATTACTTATTTATAATACATTATTATAACGTAAAAATATATTTATCTAACCCCTCTTGAATATTAATGCAGTTATAGCATTTAATGTTGCGACGTTTTTTGTGTTTAAAAATATAAAATATTTTTAAGCGCTAATTTGTTACATATTTTGTTTAATTGTCAACACTGTTTTTGTTTTGTAGCCAACAAAATTAGAAATTATCCTAAGTTGACTACAGCGGCAAAAGTAGTCGGGTAGCCGTGTAGCTGTGTTTGTGCCAAAATAATCGTTTTCATATAAACTTGTGTATTTTATTTTTGACAGGCTGTAGTCGTGTAGCTGCAGTCGTCTATGTGTTTATAACATGAAGCTTAAACTTTTAAAAAAGATCTAATTTGGGTATAAGGACATACAGAATTCCAAAAGCATTCCTGTAAAGGACGTCATCTTAACTTCAAAACGCATGCATGGATTTTTATGAAATTTAAAAGAAAGATTTTCTTAAGTATCATTAACAAAGCCGTTAAGGTGCCTTTTCGCTCAACTTCGCATTTTTCCAAAAGCGAAAATCACAATATCTGTTTTTATTAAAGCATAAAAAGGGTAATGTTTGGACTGTAGTTATATCTGTTTAAGAGGAATAATATATTTTTTTTTTTTTTATTCTTTAAATGTTTATTTTTTAAAAAAAAATTATACAAAATAATTTACATAAAAATACAAACATTTACTGCAACTAGCTTAGAGCTAACAAGCAGTTTGTCTAAAATAAGAGATGATCTTAAACTAAGCGTTGATGATTTGCTAAATCAGAGGGTTTTGTACGTTTTAATCTTCTTTCTAAATTAGCAGTATAAATCAGGTTATGTGCTTCTGGATTTACATTAGTTCGTAGTCTCTCTGCATGTGTGGTTGCTATATCAAAAATTACTTCGGATACTGTTTTAATTTGAGATCTCGATGGAGGTCAGCATTGCGTACGTACCAAGGAGCGTTAACTGCATTTTTCAATATTTTATTTTGGAACTGTTGAATTATGTTTACAACACATTTTGAAGCACAACCCCAAAGTTGAATGCCATATATCCAGATGGGTTTTAAAATTTGATTGTATATGAGAAGTTTGTTATGTGTTGTAAGAACAGACCTTCTCCCTATAAGCCAATTTAGTTTATGTAACCTTATTTTTAACTTTTCTCTTTTTGCTTTTACGTGTTCATTCCATTTTAGTTTCGAATCTAAGGTCATACCCAGGTATTTGGCCTTATTAGAACGGGGAATTTCGTTTTTATCAATATATATAGGTATACTATTTATTTTTTTGTTTGTAAAATCTACATGTATAGACTTTGTGTTATTAAGTTTAATTCGCCATTTTTTGGACCATGAAATCAATTTATTTACACCAGATTGAAGGTTTTGGGAAGACTCTGTTATTGTTTTTCCAATCGATAGAATTGCTGTATCGTCTGCAAAGGTAGCCGTTACACAATGTAAATGAGTTGGTAAATCACTTGTAAAAATCAGGTACAAAAGGGGGCCTAAAATACTGCCCTGAGGAATAATATATGCCCAAAGTCATTTATTTTTATGGATTAGTTTTTGAGATTCTCTCTTAACCTATTTTTGTCCATATCGCAAAAAGGCAAATAAAAGATTTTGGTAGAGAAACATATTGTTTATTTTTCTTGACAAATAAGTAATATAAATTTCATTGCGAAAAAGCTTAGACCGGTTTGAGAATTAAGAGCCCAATTTAAATTGTACGTTAAGTTCAATTTGAATTCTATATGCTTTACAATCAAAAATGTAATTATGTCAAACTAACATTTTTGAAGCTTGATTTTTAAAATTAGGATGTTCATTTAAGATAATTGTAATAGATATATTTAATTTAAATGTTCGAGTTTATATTAAAATTTTGAGTAAGATGATATTTATTTCAAAACAAAAACATCGCTACCCCGTAACTTAAAAATTTCCATTATATTTTTACATACGGCAGTACAGTGGCTTGTTTAATCCTGTATATTAATTTAATTCTACCAATCCAATTGTATCTTACTATACATGCTGTTATACTTAACTATATTAAATAGTACAAAACTGGATACAAGCTAATGATTGTTACTAATCATTACTATGATCACAAAAATGTGAAGCTTAAAGTTAACGAGTTTTTAAATTAAAATTCTTATTACCGGTGAAAATAATTCGTTGTTTTTCAAAAGACTATTCTATTGGCTTATTTTCCTCATACATCACTTTCAGATCTGATCAAACTTTTCTAATCTGTAGATTAATTTCCAAAAATGGTAAATATTAACAGTTTTCATTTTGAATACCATGCCTCCTGAGAAATAGGCGCTGTGTACTAAAACGGACACCATATTTAAATCTATAGACTTCTTAGATTAATAATTGGTGAAAGATTAATATATGGAAATCCATTTCTCATAACTTCAACTTTTTTAGTTCGGATTACATTCGTACGCTTTTATAAATTAGCACTTTATTATATCAGATAGTATGTATCTTAAAACTCATTAATATTTTCTGAAGCCTTTCTTGATTTGATATTAAAGCAATTTAAATATTATATTTAATGTGAGTTTTGTTGGAATTGATGCAGCGCTTTGTTGTTTCCAAGCTAGGAATGCAAAAAATTTTTTTTTTTATATTTTGTCAATTAAGTCCGTCGAGAAGATTCAGTCTTTATAGCTAACTATATTTTCAAGGCATATTTTTTTTTATAAAAAATGCGAAAAAAAAATAATTAAAAACCGTTAACTTTTAATAAAATAATGTTGCGCTTAAAACTTTAAAATTACTTTTTTACTCGGAGGTCATATTTATTAAGAAACTCAGTTCATATAATACACTCGAAAATTTAAAATATAATTGTGAATGTCAGACGCAAAAAACAGTATATTTTCGGAGAATATACCAAAATTTTTTATAGACAGAAAAAACTGAAAACGGGTTTCAATTAAAAAATTTATTGAATCAATTAATATTTTAATTGCTTTTGCACCTATCACGGCAATGATACTATCAATTAAACCTTTTATTAAAATTAAGAAGGAAAAAAAAGTTGTAAATAACTTCTACAAAAAAAAATATGATACTCACAAAATAAGTGTGTGCGTTATACGTTGTGTGTTTTTTGCAATGCTGAGTCTGTTTGTGTGGTGTGCTTGTTTTGTTTGTTAACTTCAAATGTATTTGGTATTTTATACTGAAAATGTTCTATTTATGCATACAATGTATGAAAAAATAATATGAAATTGCGTCTAAAATAAAATATTTATTTATATATTTATAAGACAATTAAAATATTAATTGATTCAATTAAATATTTGTTTAGAAACAAATTCAATTCAAATCATATCTTTAATTAGATATTTTAGGTTGGTAATTTTTTCTGTGTATGTTTGTGATGTGCTTATCCCGTTATTGGTGCGCTGGCATCAACTTTATATATCTAAAACTGTTTCTAATACTATTTTTAAACACTGTTCTCAAAACAGAATTACATTCCATATCGGCAGAAAAAAACTTCGTATGTTTGAAAATCGGGAAATTTTCGGTTTCACTTGTAAACCAACATACAACATTTTACCAATCAGCGCTATGGAAGTAACTTTTTTAATTAATGTATCTCCCAAATCAATCGATTGGGAGATATATTCCTATTTTTTGTTTTATTTTTTTTTTTTTGTTTTTTTTTTTAAAGAGAAGCAACACACCCTTTCGTTTTAAAGGGTATAGAGGATAGATAAAAGGTGGGAAAATATTAAGGGCTTCAAACATGACAACACTGTAATTGCGCGACATCATAAGTCTTAGAATCATAAGTCAGCTGATGGAGAGTTGGCGAACTTATTGAAGCATTTTGGTTCATATCCCTGATTCATTATTTACTTCGGTAGGTTTAAGTGCTATGGGAACACCGAAGGTGGGCGCTACGATACATATGAATGATAGAAAACTCATACATATTATTATTTGGTTTGGATCTAAATGTTGAAAATAAAACGAATGGAAAATCTCTTATAAATTTCAAGCCATTTTTTAAATTTTTCTACTTGTAATTGGCCATCAAATTTATTGGTGAATAATTTTCAATGACGTGAAGCTTTGCATGTAATAGTTTTTACGTATAGTCCTCGTTTTCTCTCAATTCAAAAAGCCTTGAGGAATATCAAGCGTCTAAAGTCAGTTTCAGAAAGTGTTGAAAATTTTTCGAAATAGATTACATACATTTTTTTTTTGCTCGGGTATCTATATATTCATCTATTTAATTTATATAAACGAGTTTTTTTTTTTTTTTTGATAGTTTGTTTATTTTCCTATTTATTTGTTGCAGGACATACCTATAGTAATCGCTGGCAATAAATCTGATTTGGCTAAAACACACAGAGAGGTCAAACTGGAGGAGGTAACAGACTGGGTTTATTGTGAATTACCACGTTTAAGGTAAGTGGTTGCAAAATTTACAATTTAATATAGTAGAGAATTCGCAAAGGGGATTCTTTCCAAACCGTTTGTTTGAAAGTTTTTTTATTTTTTTTTTATGTGTGAACAAAATGATGTGTTTGTCTAGTTGGTTGGCTTGTTTTTGTTCATTATTCTGCTACAAAGTGACACTTAATTAGTTTTAAATTTATGTACAATAAATAGTTTATCTAAATAATGAATAAATACAAGAGAAACCAAATTACATAATATATTCATGATATAAACAGTTAATATCATTGCATATTTAATAGATTCGTGGTAAAAGATATACCAAGTATTATCTTTTTTTCCATATGAAAATATTTTGAAAATAATTCAACCGAATATTTAATATAAAAATACACTCGAAAAATATATTGTCATATATTAGAACTTCAAAATAAAACCTCAATATTTTTGGGAACACGTATTTGTCACCGATTTGAGGATATTTAATTGGATTCGGGTTCCTTATTTGCAGGAAATCTTATAAAATAGTTTTAAATTTGCTAAACTAAATATTTTTTATAAGGATGTTGCCTTTTCGATTTTAGTATTAAGCTAATTGAAAGTTTTTATTTGATGTGCATTTTGGTGGAATTGATTCAGTGTTTTTGTTATCACAAAGCGAAATGTTTGTACCGGCTAGTAATGAAAAAAAATTTGGTTTTTTATCATATTTAGCATTAATATTAACATACTAACATACTAACAGAAAAAAAATCGTTTTCTCATTTGTAGTTTTTGAAATATCATGGTTTTTATATTTAGAATTAGAATTTTCTGTATTATAAAAAGATTCTTAGGTATTAATTAAAATGTTATTAATAATAGTTTAAATATATAAAAATAAAAATATTAAAGAGATTAACGACATTTTTTCATAAAAACGTCTGTCGAACGATTACAAGCAAATATCGGCATTTAATGCAAAAATAAAATTTGATTATTAAAATTATGACAAATTTAGTTAAATTCTGTTATTAAAAAATTTCTATAAACTAAGACACATTTCAAATATTTTACTAAAATCACCCAGTCGTCTTCATTTTGGTCATTTAATATATCCCAGCATAATTTTTTAGAACAGATTACCTATGAACCTGTTTTAGAACAACTTCTTTTACCACCGGTAACATGGAACCGGTTCTAGAATAGGTTGCTGGGACTCGAAATGTAGGTTTCACTGTCACAGAACCAGTTCTATAACTGGTTCTAGCACCGGTGCTAAAGCAATCTGTTCTTGTTTGAAGGTAAATAACCTATTGCAAATAGGACAAACTCCATATAAAAACTACCAGTGTGTAACGACGAGTTTCCTCCGTTTGCTGGGGTATAGCTAGCGGAGGTCCAGGTCCGTCACAAGAATTTATTTAATAGCGACTTTGAGTGGAAATAAATGAAATTTTCTTTATTTTTTTTTATTTCAGTATTATTTTCTCTTTATTCATCCATTTATATAAAAAATTCCATTGTAATTCAAACTTAAAATTAGTTATAGACTTATAAAATACTTATCTAAAAAAACTTGTCGCCGTAGCACCTAGAGAGGATGTTGCTAGCAGGATGCTCTCCAAGTCGGTATGTTAGACTAAGCTGAGTCAGTAGGCGTGCAACGGAGAAACTTTTAGAATTCTGAGTAACCTCTAGAGCGAAAAGAGGCGTAAACGAGTTTATACGAATAAGGAAACCTCTCGAAACGACATCTATGAAATAATAAAAATAAAATATAAGGGAACCTAAACGGAACTCCCAAACTACCTGAAATACCCGAAGAGCAAAATAAGGGAACCTAAACGGAACTCCCAAAAAATACTCGAAATACCCGAAGAGAAAAAAATAAGGGAACCTAAACGGAACTCCCAAAATACTCGAAATACTCGAAGAGAAAAAAATATATGAGCGCCTAGACCGAACTCCCAAAAACACTCGAAATACCTGAAGAGAAAAATATGGGAACCTAAACGGAACTCCCAAAATACTTGAAATACCCGAAGAGAACAATTAAGGGAACCTAAACGGAACTCCCAAAATCGCACGAAAGACCCGAAGAGTAAAATATGGGAACCTAAACGGAACTCCCAAAATACTCGAAATACCCGAAGAGAACAATTAAGGGAACCTAAACGGAACTCCCAAAATCGCACGAAAACCCGAAGAGCAAAGAATGGGAACCTTAACGGAACTCCCAAAAATACTCGAAATACCCGAAGAGAAAAATATGGGAACCTAAACGGAACTCCCAAATTTGTACGAAAAACCCGAAGAGCAAAGAATGGGAACCTTAACGGAACTCCCAAAAACACTCGAAATACCTAAAGAGAAAAATATGGGAACCTAAACGGAACTCCCAAATTTGTACGAAAAACCCGAAGAGCAAAGAATGGGAACCTTAACGGAACTCCCAAAAATACTCGAAATACCCGAAGAGATAAATATGGGAACCTAGACGGAACTCCCAAAATACAACTTAGCTCGATTTCAAATAGAGGAACCAATTTACGGAACTCCGCTATTTGTCGCGACGACCTGTGCCTGCTGCCGGCCACACACTAACTCATCATTTTCAACTCTGTCGATTTTTGTTAAGCCTGTTTACCACTTTTTATTATTTCGACACTCGTTGTCATTAGACATTTGTTGTCAGCTGTTCTCCTCAGCTGGCGGTGATGCCAGACTGTTTTGGAACTCTTCACTTAAACTGGGTGACTCGTAGTGGAAAATTCTGAAAGCCGTTAATTTCAAAATTTTAAATTAAATTAGTTTTATTTCTGTGTAAAGGAAATTAATTAAACATTTCAGTGTTTATAAGAAACATTAAATAAAAAATATGGTGGAGTCAAAAACAAGACCCTAGGCGACTTTTGGCGTTACACTACCCTTCTCCTTCGGGGGGCCCAAATCTGCTACGAGGATTCGGCGTTGTTTATTAAAAGTGACTCGATATCGATGGCCATCAATCACAAACAATCTTGGACAAATTTGTTGTTCTGGCTGCTTCGCATCTGAGTGATGTGTGGTTCTAATTCTGCTCGTACGTGCTCAGATAGTGGTTGACGGGAAATTATATCCGAGGTGTACGGCACCACAGCATGTTGAGGGATGCAAGAATCGCGGACGTTAGCTAGGCGTTGATTTATTCGGCCCCAATTGTGAGCTGTTTCCTGCTCACTTGGCTCGCCCAGTTCGGAAAGGGGCTCACTGGCCATTAGTGAAAGAGGTGAGGTTGAGCGTGAGGATGCGGCGGATGGTGATGATGGGTAAATTAAGTTGCCTATCGATGCCTGGCGGGCCCTGCCCAGCATTTCCAAGGTCTTGTTGAATTCCGTGGAGGACCAGGAAGAGTCGGATGTGGCGGATGGTGACGGTGGTGGTATGGTTTGCACGGTGACCGCTGGTGAGGAACGTATGATTTGTTTGTCCACTGATACTTGGGTTGCTGGCGGTGGACTAGATGTGGTATTGATTTCTTCATCACTTGAGAAAATTACTATGGTGTCGCTATTATTGACCACTGACCGCGGAGGTCTCGGTGGTGTAACTTCATTATTACCAAGGTTATTTGCTTTAACTTCGGTCTCCGATATTGGGTTGGTTATAGTACGGTCTGGAGATAGTCGACTGCACCGCAGGTCCGTATCCTTCGCAGCCGATGCCATTGTGGCTGTACGTTACATAGCGGTTCGTCTACATAGTGGGGTAGTTGACTGGTAGCTGGGATAGGGAGATTGCGTTTGTGGACTGATTGGTGTGAGGGGTTACGTAGCTGATTCAGGGATCTTCTGCGGGCAGCAATGTTTGGTTTTGGAGGGTTCATATTTATCAGAATCGTCCGGCGTATTCTGTTTTGCTGCTGGAGAAGCTCCTCCCTGTATCGGCGCTTTGTCCTCTCGAATTTATCCGTACTCTCCATGTGGTTCCTTTTTTTTTCTTTTTCTTTTTATTTCTTCGGTAGGAGCTATGGGAAGAGAATAAAAGAAGAAAAGACAATATAAGTTAGATTCAGGATGGGTTAGTTTTATTAGTTTCCGTAATATCCACAAAATTTTTGATTTCGCTAAGGTGGGCCGTTTTAACATTGTTACTTCCCGTGGTACGAAGTTGAACTATCACTGGAGATTTGAAACTGATTACTTCAAAGGGCCCAACGTATTTTGGGGCTAGTTTGGCAGCAAAATGGTCCGCTGCTTTGGAGAGTGGGTGATTTTTAACGAGTACCAGGTCTCCAATTTTTGGCCTCCATGGTCTCCTCCGGAGGTTAAAGTGCCTCCGCTGATCCTGGGCTGCTTTGCCTAATTGGTGACGTACAATTTTGAAAATTTCTTGCAGTTCCCCTGCCCTCTCCTCTGGACTGCGAATAGCTGCACCGGTTCCAGTCATTGTCTCGTCGTAAAGAGCCTTGGGGAGCCTTGGTTCCCTTCCCTGTACTAGGTACGCGGGACTGTACCCAGTAGATTCCGAAACGCTGGTGTTGATAGCCAGGCTGATTTCGGGTAGATGATCATCCCATTTGTTGTGATGATTTCCTGTTACTTGGGCCATCATCGTCTTAATGGTCTTATTTACCCTTTCAGTGGGGTTCTCTTGTGGACAGTATGGGGCAGTAAATTGCTGTCGAACTCCAATTTCCTCTAAATACTTCCTTAAAATTCGACTCACGAACTGACTTCCATTGTCGGTTATCAATATCTTTGGTGTGCCAAACCTGGCGAGTATCCGTTCCCGAAATGATTTCACCACCCCGTGTGCCGTTGCCTTGCGGAGAGGTATAAGCTCCACCCACTTGGAAAACCTGTCAAAAAAGACCAAAAGCATTGCGTTACCATGTTTAGATCGCGGCAGAGGCCCGACAAAATCGGCGCATACCGTGGCCCAGGGTTCTTCAGGAATTCGTACAAGCATTTCCCCAGCCGGCGCTAACTGGCTGGTTTTATACCGTTGACAGGACTCACAGCTTCTGACAAATCGGGCGATATCCCGAAACATACCCGGCCAATAATATCGGTTAGTAACCCGGTTCGCAGTTTTTCGGATCCCTAAGTGTCCAGCCGAAGGTTGGTCATGGTTCTCCTGGAGCACTCGTTGTCTGAGTGGGGTGGCTACGCATAATTTCCATGGTGTGCAGTCCTCATCGTTGGGATGTCTAGGGATGTGTCGTAACAATTGATTATCGACAATAGTGTAGTCGGCAAATTTCTCGGGGTTCAGAGTAACCTCGGCCTTCTTTTTTGAAAGCCAGGAACAATCTTGGGATGCCGTATTATCTTCTGTCATTACCCGATAAAAATTGTGCATGGGTTGTCGTGACAGTGCATCGGCCACTATGTTGTGTTTTCCTTTTCTGTATTGAACTGAGAAGTTATACTGTTGGAGCTCTAGGGCCCATCGAGCGAGGCGACCGGTTGGGTTGTCAATAGAATTCAGCCATTTCAACGAAAGGTGGTCCGTAATAACCTGAAAGTGATAACCTTCAAGGTATGGCCGCATTTTCCGTATACCCCAAACTATGGCGAGGCACTCTCTTTCCGTAACCGAATAGTTTTTCTCCGCTGGGTTCAGGCCTCTACTGGCGTAGGCTATGACCCTCTCACCTTCCTCTAAGTTCTGAGTAAGTACTGCCCCAAGCCCGCAATCACTGGCATCCGTCTGTAAAATAAAAGTTTTAGAAAAATCTGGGCAGGCCAGTATCGGTGCCTCTGTCAGCTTTCCTTTTAATGTCTCGAAGGCGGTCTGCTGTATATGTGTCCATTTCCAGTGTTTTCCCTTCTTTAACAAGGTGGTGAGGGGCTGGGCAATTGTCGCGAAAGTCGGGTACGAAACGACGGTACCAGGAGGCGACTCCCAGAAATCGCCGGACCTCTTTCACGCTAGTGGGGGCGGACATATTCTGAATTGCCGCAACCTTATCGGGATCTGTATGTATTCCTTGGCCACTCACCACGTGTCCTAGGTATCTAGTTTCGGTCTTGAAAAACTCACATTTCTCCGGGTTGATTTTCAAGTTGGCCATCCGTAATCTATGAAACACCTCTGCAAGATTAAAAAGGTGTTCATCCAAAGTTCTTCCTGTAATAATTATATCGTCCAGGTACGCGAATGCGAATGGTTCTAGTTCCGGGCCGATGACACTATCCAAGGCGCGTTGAAATGTAGCGGGGGCAGAATGTAACCCAAATGGCATTACTCGCCACTGCTACAGGCCTCGTCCGGCGACTGTAAAGGCGGTATATTTCCTGCTTTCTTTCTCTAATGGAATTTGCCAGTAGCCGTCTTTTAAGTCGAGGCTGCTAACATATCGTGCGTCGCGTAGACGATCTAGAATGGTGGAGATTCGTGGTAAGGGGTATGCGTCTGGTACGGAGTTTTTATTAAGATGTCGAAAATCCATGCAGAGTCTCCATGATCCGTTTTTTTTTCTGTGCTAGGGTGATAGGGGAACTGTAGGCGCTTCGAGAGGGCTCGACATATCCGTTGGCTAGAAGCTCGTTAATTTTCTCGTCAATGATAGCCTGCATTGCTGAATTACGGGGGGCATACCGAAGTTTAAACGGGCGATCATCAGTCATCACAATTCGGTGTTTGGCGGCGGTGGAAAGCCCGCGTAATTCACGAAACTGATTAAGTTCCTTTTCTAGAAGATTTGGATTTTAATTTGATCTTCTAGACTATGTTCACTTACCGGGAGGTGTCCGGGCTGTGGTGGTGCATCCTCTGTGGGTGCGAGAGGAGCTGAGTTGCAGGCTTGGCTGGCACTATCCGAGGTCGGCGGTATTAACTCTAAGGGGGGATTTGGCGTATTCAGCAGTCGTGAAGTGTTGTCATTCGGATCAGGTACCACTGGGCTGCCAGCACTGGTGTGGATATTGTCCGGCGGAGAGTCTGTGGCTAGCTGGAGGTTGGTATTAGGGTCAGGTGATTCTTCCACGATGGTCGGGTGTAACTGACAGGATATCCCCGCTATGGTTATTTGTGTTCCACATCGTTTCAAGAAATCGTATCGAGGACCAGGTCTTCGGTTGCATTAGGTAAAATAAGAAATTTTGTCATTGCGTGGTAATTGCCTAAGGTAACGTTGGCTAATATTGCCGCGGTGATGTGTCTTCGCCTGCCGTCCGCTAGGGTGATGTGGCTGTCATGGGGTAGTAGTTCGAATTTTCCCATAGAGGTGACCAAGGTTTCACGAATAAAGCAGCTGTAAGCCCCTGTGTCGATGGTAGCGGGGATTAATTGTTTCTCGAAGAGGATTGTTGCTACTATTCGGGTCCGTTGTACATCTAATGAGGTTGCTAATTGTGAGGGGTGTCCTTTGGTGGACCCGCAACCCCTCGTTCGGTACGGGCCCAGCTCTCGTTCCCGATCGTCGACGACAACAGTCGATGGTCCGGATATTTCGCTTTTCCACACACCCAGCAGAATAGAAGGGCCGCATTTTGACATTGGGCATATATGTGACCTTCCTGACCACAGCGCCTGCAGGCGGTTTTGCAGTTGATAGTAGGGTCAGAATTCCTGTGATTACTTTGTGCCAGGCTTACCAGACGATGAGGTTCCCTTGTCTGTTGTGGAATAGGGGGGATGCTTTCCAAATCTGCTGCTAAATCGAGGAGTTCTTCTAGCGTAGTGAAGTCTTTCCGTTTGATATACCAGCGATACTCCGGTAGAGCATTCTGAAATATTCTCTCTAATTTCTGGGTATGAGTATAGCTACTGTGCCTCATCAAATTCTGTAAGTTTAGTGTGTAGTTTTTAAACGTTTCTTTGGATCTTTGATGCCTCTTTCTGATGTCATCTTCCAAGCGCTCAAAGTATCGCGGTGGTAGGAAAAATTTTAAAAATCTGATCTAAATGACGGCCAGGTGCTCCACTGAGAGTTATTATTGCGATACCAAATCAACGCCTTCCCAACTAAAACTTCTGGCATCATTATGGGCATCGTATCCGGACGAACAGAGTACATACGGACCAGTTCCTCGATTCGCTCCATGAATTCTAGTGGGTCTGTGTCACCATCGAATTTCACTCCCCATTCCGCACCTGATCCGCGGCAGATTTTAGATCCGGTCCGGCTTGAGTGAAAGCGGTCGTCAGGGTTTGCCCGGTTGTCTCTAAAACGCTTGAAGGAGTCTGATACCCGCCGTTGTCCGGGTTATTCATTGAATTGATGGCGATCTTTGGAATTTTCAACGGGGTATGCGATTTTCCCTCTGATGTTGTCTGCTCGTGTTTTTCTTGTTGTTCAGCAGTTCTTGTAGCACCTCTGGTTCGTGAGTTGTTCCCTTTTTAAACTTAGCTTAAAAAAAAATGGATGATTATTAAAATAAATTATATTATTTTAAAAATTCAGAATTTTTGTCAAAAATAATTTAGTGTTTTTTTTAAAATATTAATATTTTCCATAAAGTGAAAAATTTTAAAATATATTAAAAAATACATTAAGTGAATTGAATGAAATCAAATTTTATGCTAAACAAAAAAATTATTTAAATTTTGTGTACTTATTGAAAGATTTTTTTGTTATAAAGTTTTTAAACTAACGTTATCGTTTTTCTTTTTAAAACATTTTAAAAAAAATATTAATCATATTTTATAAAAACTCACGAGAGTAATAAGTAAAAGGTGCAAAAATAAAAGCAAAAAAAATCAGCAACAACAACTAAATTTTAAATTATTTTACTAAACGTTGGAATTGAGAAAAAATGGATGTCTATTGAAATAAATACTGAAAATATATTTTCCACTCAGAGTCCCTGCTCGGGCGCCACTGTAACGACGAGTTTCCTCCGTTTGCTGGGGTATAGCTAGCGGAGGTCCAGGTCCGTCACAAGAATTTATTTAATAGCGACTTTGAGTGGAAATAAATGAAATTTTCTTTATTTTTTTTTTATTTCAGTATTATTTTCTCTTTATTCATCCATTTATATAAAAAATTCCATTGTAATTCAAACTTAAAATTAGTTATAGACTTATAAATACTTATCTAAAAAAACTTGTCGCCGTAGCACCTAGAGAGGATGTTGCTGGGCAGGATGCTCTCCAAGTCGGTATGTTAGACTAAGCTGAGTCAGTAGGCGTGCAACGGAGAAACTTTTAGAATTCTGAGTAACCTCTAGAGCGAAAAGAGGCGTAAACGAGTTTATACGAATAAGGAAACCTCTCGAAACGACATCTATGAAATAATAAAAATAAAATATAAGGGAACCTAAACGGAACTCCCAAACTACCTGAAATACCCGAAGAGCAAAATAAGGGAACCTAAACGGAACTCCCAAAAAATACTCGAAATACCCGAAGAGAAAAAATAAGGGAACCTAAACGGAACTCCCAAAATACTCGAAATACTCGAAGAGAAAAAATATATGAGCGCCTAGACCGAACTCCCAAAAACACTCGAAATACCTGAAGAGAAAAATATGGGAACCTAAACGGAACTCCCAAAATACTTGAAATACCCGAAGAGAACAATTAAGGGAACCTAAACGGAACTCCCAAAATCGCACGAAAGACCCGAAGAGTAAAATATGGGAACCTAAACGGAACTCCCAAAATACTCGAAATACCCGAAGAGAACAATTAAGGGAACCTAAACGGAACTCCCAAAATCGCACGAAAACCCGAAGAGCAAAGAATGGGAACCTTAACGGAACTCCCAAAAATACTCGAATACCCGAAGAGAAAAAATATGGGAACCTAAACGGAACTCCCAAATTTGTACGAAAAACCCGAAGAGCAAAGAATGGGAACCTTAACGGAACTCCCAAAAACACTTCGAAATACCTAAAGAGGAAAATATGGGAACCTAAACGGAACTCCCAAATTTGTACGAAAAACCCGAAGAGCAAAGAATGGGAACCTTAACGGAACTCCCAAAAATACTCGAAATACCCGAAGAGATAAATATGGGAACTAGACGGAACTCCCAAAAATACAACTTAGCTCGATTTCAAATAGAGGAACCAATTTACGGAACTCCGCTATTTGTCGCGACGACCTGTGCCTGCTGCCGGCCACACACTAACTCATCATTTTCAACTCTGTCGATTTTTGTTAAGCCTGTTTACCACTTTTTATTATTTCGACACTCGTTGTCATTAGACATTTGTTGTCAGCTGTTCTCCTCAGCTGGCGGTGATGCCCAGACTGTTTTGGAACTCTTCACTTAAACTGGGTGACTCGTAGTGGAAAATCTGAAAGCCGTTAATTTCAAAATTTTAAATTAAATTAGTTTTATTTCTGTGTAAAGGAAATTAATTAAACATTTCAGTGTTTATAAGAAACATTAAATAAAAAATATGGTGGAGTCAAAAACAAGACCCTAGGCGACTTTTGGCGTTACAAGTGGCAGAACCGAAATTAGAACCACCCAGAAAAATAAGTTAGTAGAAAAGTTAGTAAAACGTCTTGTAAATCAGGTTATACTATTTTTTAGCACAATTTTTTGCTAAAATCGTGTTTTCAGCTAAAATTTTTGTTTATACTTATTCAGCACTTAACTGTTGCTTTACTAATATAATAATGTTTACTAATTTATTTTGCTAAAAAAAATTGTGCTGATAAGCACATTAATAGTGTGGACGACAACCAGATTGAAAGATGTATGCAGAATGAAGAAGATGTCCGCAGCATGTCAAGATGTAGTAGAGAAGAGGAAAATGATACTAAAAAGTACAACTGTAATAAGACATATAAAAAATCAACCATGGAAGTTTTTTGTATCTCCTTTTCATACATAAAACAAAATTGAGGATTTAAAACAACTTGAATTTTGCGTTGTCACCGGCTTGTGAAAATAATTGTCTATTAATTAAATAAAAGACAAAAGAAAATATTTATTTATTTAAACTAAATGTTTATATGTGTGGTCAAATTGCAAACAAACATATACAGAAATGTAGAAAGAGTAAAGTGAAAGAGTAAAGTGAAAGACAAAGACACACATCTTAGGTAGATTTTTATGGTTCCTTTTTCTTATTGCAAAAAGGGTTGTTTTTTTCGTTTCGTTTGTTTTTGTTTATTTTTTCGTTTCTATAATTATCTTCGGCAGTTGCGATAGCATCATTTAGACAACCATTGATATCAGTAATTGAAAGACAATTTTTGTTATGTTATATATATTTATTTCTATATATTTTCAGATATTAAATTAATTCATGTCGTCAATGTGGAAAAATGAAAATTTTTATATTTCGTTATTATAGTAAATTATTTTTAAAAGAATCACAAAAATATGTTTTATGATTTTCAGCAAATAAATTAACTAAATTACAATTTTTCTACAATTTTTTGCGTTTTTTTCAGTCTACTAAAATTCAGCAAAAAATTTATTAATTTTTAGCAAGGCTTTTGTATTTCTAATCTACTAAGTGTTAGCAAAACTTTTGCTGAATCTACAAATTTTGTTGCTAAAAATCAGCTCGCTGATTTTCAGCAAAGATTTTGCTGACATTAGCAACTTTTTTGCAAGCATCCTCCTGACTAAAATTTTGCTGACTCAGTACAATTTTTTGCTGACTTTACAAACTTTTTTTTTTGAGTGTACATTATAAGTCGTTCTGCAACCAGTTATTTGGATTTTACTATTTTACTGGGATCTTTCATATCTTCTTCCGCTAGGTAATATTTCCGAAAATAGCATATCTAAATTCTTTTAGCACAGGACAAATATCAAAAAAATTTTGCAATGTTTCATGTTCCTGTAAATTGCACAATTTACAAAACTTGTCTTCGTTTGCTCCGCCAAATATGTTATAATTTAGTGCAATTAACCCATTGCGTGCTTTAAATATCCATCTGATTTGATCAGTTTTTAAGTCATCATTAAAGTAATGTATTCCTCTTCATAATCTAGATGTTTATAAATTCTTGTGGTGGTTTTTGATTTACTCTCCAATCTGTCATTATAAATATTAATTTTCAAGTTACTTAGTAATTCCGTACTATAGCAATTCCATTCTTGATTTTAATTTGTTTACCCAAAAAAGGTTACGACACAATAAAATTAAGGATAATTGGTGAGATAATCTATTCTGTGTATAATTATACATTATCCTACTTAAATATTTAAGAGGAAGTCCCAAAGTATATAGATGACTGTCTTCAGCATCGGTTTTTAATATAAGAATGTAGTTTGGGGTTGAAGCTAGATAAATGTAATATTATTTTCATGAAATATCGTTGCAGTTTATTAACGTCTTCAAAATGTCTAAAGCCCCCACACTTGAGGCTGAATTTCCCTGCACACTGCAAGATAAACTTTCCAATTCATTCTTAGGTTTATATCTTGTTTCCATATTAAACTTTGCCATGTTGAGTTTATTGCACTTTTTGCCTGAACATAACTCCCAGGTAGTTGAATTTAGGGATATTTTTACCTCATCTCCTTTAAAAAAAAAAAATTCTTGTTGACTTAGTCGACCACCATTTCTGAATACCAAAATTTCTGATTTTTTTTAAATTAACTTCCAGATTCCACATGTTGCAGTTATTTTCAGGGTTTTGTATAATTTTGACTATGTCGTCAGCATAGAGTAAAAGTCGAATATTCAACCACCTTTCAACCAATCATGTAAATCATTAATGTACAGGGCAAAAAGTAATGGTGACATTAAATACCATTGTTTAACCCCTGATTTTGATTGAAAATATTCTGAAAAATCTTCACCAGTTCACACTTCAGATTGTGTATTAGTATATATTCTTTCTATGAACTGAACAAATTTGTACGATACTCCCATCTTAAAGAGCTTATAAATCAGAGCTTTTGCTGGATTTCTAAACAAATATTTTTACAACTCAAAAAACATTGTCAAAAACATTCTCTACACAGATGTCTACTCCTGATGAGGAACTCACATAGCAAATTTCAATGTTCTAGTTTTGGCCAGACCGTCAATAGGGAGACAATCCCCATTTGAACCAGTATTTTACCACATTCCTGGCCAGAAATCTAAAAACTACCATTCCAAGGAGTTAGCTTTCTAACCAAAGGGCCAGGCCGCCATGGGGGAGACTTTCCCATTTTGCCCCTCCCAGTGGAAATTTCGTCTTACAAGAATGGTATCCCGACCCAGATCGACAGAACGTCAAAAATTACCACATTTTACCTTATTGTTTAGTTTATTTCGTTCCATTTAAAGACACTATAGACAAATTTAATATCAAATAAAGTTTTTTTGATGACTCCATTTACTGATGTAAAAAACATTTCTAAAGAATTTTTTTTTGTTAGTGAAAAAAATGGGTTTCGAGTAACATTAAAACAGCCGTTTTGTTCGGGAATTATAGTTGTATCAGGCTAAAAATAGTGAATAGAAATACTAATTTAATATACGTTTAAAATAATTCAAAATGAAAATTATTCAAGTAATTCAAAAATGTTGAAACTCTGGGTCCAATGTATTTATATGCAATATCGGTATTGTTGGGGCTACGGGCCAGCTCCTTAATGGCGTCAATGGAACTTTTTGTTGTGGCACAAACTTTCGGGGTCTTCCTTTCTTCGCACAGCGGCACTTTCACGTAGTCAATAAAAACTTCCTTCTCTGTTGGTTGTTTTAGTTAAAATTTCTTTTATTCTCTTCTTTTCTATTAAACTATATTTTACACTTTTATTTTTTTCTTTTCAAATATACTTTACACTTTACTTCTTCTTATGGCCACTTGTTGGCTTTCTGGTTGTTCGAAAAGGAATGACGGTGAAGTCAACAAAACACCGAGTTAGCAATTGATCAGATCCGACTACTCAGCACTAGGTTGTCCCAAAAAAATAAAAATTTGGATTTTCTCGGAAGATCTTTCCTAATTTGGATACTCATAAGGTAAAGTATTTTGAGAATTTTATCAGATTTTTCGGAAGTGGTTTAGAGGTCGCTCAACCGATTTTTTACCAAAATCGAGCTTTTTGGGCTTTTATGAATTATTCTTGAAAATTGCTAAAAATCGGTAATTTTTCGGCTTCTGAGTAAATATTCTTAAAGAAAATTTTCAGATCTTTAATTTTATATGCATAAGTAATAAGTTTCGTCAGGGATTTTGCACATTTTAATACATTATATAACAGTTTTTGTAAATTTTCAACAAATATGAAAAAGAATGCTTTATAACTTTTAAAATTTGTATGAAGACTAAAAAAACTAATGATGCAGTTTTAAAGATTATGAAGTTTTAAATAAATTAGCAGAAAAAAACAATATAATTTTCTCTTACCGTTCCCGAGTTATACCCTTTTAAAGCTTTGCACCCATTGTATGAAATTTTTAGTACTATAAGATTTGGGCATCCGATTTGTTGTAAACTTTAGATTATGAGATTTGAAAATTTATTTACTGTATGTCAAAGCTTAGTTTTAAGTGTTGTCAAGTTGTGGACAGCAAAAAAGTAGCCAAAAAGCCGTTATCACTAGGTGGCACTGATATGGCTCGAACTAAAATTCATGATTTATTGGATTTGGGGGAACTACAACCCTATTTTTGGCCGATAGTCTATAGGTTTAGAGATAACAAGTCACAATACAATTAAAATTTTTGTATACTGATAAGTGGAAGACGCTTGCTTGAGATTGAGATAAATTTTATGGCTTGAGATAAAAGTTTTTATGCTAGAGCCCTCTTCCGGTAATTAGCAATCTCTATATATATAAAATATCTGGAAAAGCTTAAGCTACTTCACAAAGCACAATACGGCTGGTTTGCATCCGCTGTTAAATCAGCTGATAAGCTTTGCGTTTAATGCTTAGAAACCTACATGAACCAAGTAATAACAACGAATTAGTGAAAGGAAATTTAACAGAACACATGATTGAAAATAAACAAATTCAGTGTTTTATTACAAAAGCCAGCCTAACTTTATTGAAGCCTGCAACATTTCTACTGATTTTTTACAAACGGATCAAGAAGAATGGGAAAACAACAAATCATTTCAGAAAGCAAAACACAAATTTCAACAATTGCAAGTTGTAAATGATGTCGCAGAACCTGGTGTGGCCTTGGCTAATAGTTATATCAATATCACAACTTCTGAAACAGACTTTCAGAGTTTACTGCAGGGGTAGAGCAGCATCGCAAGAACTCTAATAAATGATTTATAACAAATCTATTTTTCTTTGTTTTTAATATAATTGTTATGTATGAGTGGTAAGTAGCTATTATTTTATTTGTAAAAACATTTTCTAAATCCAATTATTTAAAGTTTAAACCTATGCAAACCTAGTTCACACCTTATAGTATTATACATTTCATACAATGTGTACAAAGCTTTAAAAGGGTTATAACTCGAGAACGGTGAGAGAAAATTAATTTTTTTTTCTGCTAATTAATTTAAAACTTAATAATCTATTAAACTGCATCATTAGTTTTTTTAGTCTTTATACAAATTTTAAAAGTTATAAAGCATTCTTTTCCATATTTGTTGAAAATTTATGAAAAACCGTTATTAAATTGTCAAAATGTGCAAAATCATTGCCGAAACTTATTATTTATGCACATAAAATCAAAGATCGGAAAATTTTCTTTAAGAATATTGACTCAGAAGCTGAAGAAATATCGATTTTTTAAAAATTTTCAAGCTAAATTCAAAAAAAGCCCAAAAAGCTCAATTTTTGGTAAAAAAACGATTTGCGCGACCTCTAAACCACCTCCGAAAAATCTGAAAAAATTCTCAAAATTCTTAGCCTTATGAGTATTCAAATTAAGAATGATCCCCAAATTTTTTTTTTTGAATGGGACACCCCTACTCAGCACCTGCCATTGAACAAACGGGTACTTGCTGAGTAGTCGTTCTGGAGTATGTGTTTCACACCGCAGTAAAAAAGGTGGCAAACTTGGGCAACCGACGTTTACGCCATGCAAGGGATTGTATGACGTAAACATACCGCCCGACTTGCACCAATAGTGCAACGAACAGCCAACAAGTGTCTTAAAGGAAAAACAAAAATACAACAATTGACTCCTATGTATTTTAACAATTAAATTCAAAAATAAATACATGGGTTAATATTTAATTAAAAGAGGAATAGTAAATAAAAACTTAACATAAAAAAAATTAACCGTTTTAGCAATTCATTAAGTAAGGTTACTCTCAAACAAAAAAGTTTTTTTTTTTTTTTTTTTTTAAAAATTAAGGAAATAAGTATGATATATATAAAAAAAATAATACTTCTTATGAGATCTTGTTCTGTTAAATTCATTAAGATATCAAATTTACTTCAACGTTAGCTTACAGTTTTAGGTTTCCAACCTAGGATTTTGTGGGGCCACTCTTCCTTCGCCAAAGTATACCTGTCCAAAGACAGTTTCTTGTGAATATATTTGGCCTGGTCGGCCTGCAGCGGGCCCTATAAGGACCTGTTTGGTGACGTCAGCGCCTACTAAATTATAAAGTAGCGGGACTTATCGAACCACCACGGATCAGCTTCAGCAATGTCGGCATGTTGACCCCGCGTTTTGGGCCACTCTCGCTCAATACGCGCATCAGGATTAAATATGTACTTTTTATTTTCTACGGCGCACACCACTTCAACACGGCGTTTTTCATAGCGGCGATGGTTAAAGCGTCAATGTAGTACGACCGTTTCGTACAAGGCATCCCAAACGCAGAGCTTCAGCGACGGTGATCGAGGATCGGGCTGCATTGGGATCGATCAAAAGGCGTGTTTCACGAGCGCGAGCTCCAGGGTAAGTGATGACTCTGACTTGAGCCGTCATTTCAAACCAGACTTTTCCGGCGGACATAGGGTGTAGCAAGCTGTTGTGGTCTTGCATGCATCGACGGCAACGGTTCGATGCTGCGGCAGTGCGGTAAACGATGAGACTGTGCTAGACAGTTAATACAGAGACCGTGATGGGCCACGGCTCTAAGATTCTCCTCTAACGTCATCACCAAAAAACGTGTGCACTGTCGAATGGCGTGCAGGCGGGTGCACAATGGGCAACTATAATTGGCGTTAAATAGCCCGTCAGCCATCTTGGAGCTATAATAAAAGATATATATTAATTTGGCGAAGAAAGGGAGGTTAAGATCAGAATTTATTGTTGAGAACTACGTGGCAAAAGTACCAATTTGTGGATTGGCCGGGTTATGGGTCCATTTTGAGTTCTAAGATCAGCGACGCGGACCTTACCGTCAGAGCCACGATAAACTTTCACTACCCGACCTAAGCGCCATTCGTTTTGGCAAACTGGCTCATTTTTAAGAACAACCAGATCGTTTTCTTCAATATCGGTTTGAGGAAATTTCCATTTGTTGCGCTTATGTAACTCTTTGAGGTATTCCTCTTTCCAACGGCGGCAGAAATCTTGCTGCATGGCCTTAATTTTTCGCCACCTATTGAGGATACTGTCTGCTGACTGCACTTCTTCTGGTTCTGCGGGAGTAAAAGTGTAGAGCCTACTAAAAAATGCCCTGGTGTTAGCGCCGAATCTTCATCTACGTTTTCAGAAAAAGGGCCTAACGGTCTAGAGTTGAGACACGCTTCAATAGCAGCTAACAGGGTAGAAAATTCTTCAAATGTATATTTGATCTGACCTGACATTTTTTTGAAGTGTGTCTTAAAGCTTTTAACCCCGGCTTCCCACAGGCCTCCCATGTGTGGAGCCCCTGCCGGTATAAAATGCCATGATAACTGTTGGTGACCATATTTCGTAACCACATTATCGCGTAACCCTATTACGTGTTTATTAAAGTTTTCGTCAATTTTCCTTGCTGCGCCAACAAAGTTTCTACCGTTGTCCGAGAACATTTTACTAGGGCAACCACGACGGGATATAAAACGGGCTAACGCAGCCATGAAAGCAGCGGTCGATAGATCACTGACAGCTTCTAAGTGGATAGCTTTAGTAGAAAAGCAGACAAAGAGGCACACATAACCATTGGTGATTTTACAATATCGACCAGTAAAACTTTTAATCTCAAAGGGACCCGCAAAATCAACGCCTGTGTTCGTAAAAGGGCGACTAAACGTACTTCTTTCATCGGGCAAGGGGGCCATGATTTGCCCCCTGCAACCTTTTCCCATACAGAACGCAGGTTTTTGCAATTATGAAGGACAGTTCGTATTAAGTCCTTTGCCTTTAATATCCAACACTCTTGGCGAATTGTATTTAGCACCAACCGCGGACCACCATGATGAACAAGCTTGTGAATAAATTCGACATACAAACGGGCTAAAGTACTACCATAAGCTAGTATAATGGGATGTCGTTCATGATAAGATAAACATTTGGAAGCCCCAAGTCGACCATTCGCACGAATCACGTTATTTTTGTCCAAAAATGGGGTGAGTGTTAGCAAATTGCTGCATGAATTTATTTTTCCATTTTTTACCAAGCAACTTAGTTCACTTGGGAAATGCATTTGTTGAGACAACAAGAACAAACGATTTCTTACGAAAGTCAACTCTTGAGCAGAAATCTTTAGCGTTTTATAACAAACTTCAGTGCGTCTTTTTTTTACAAGTTGTGTTTAAAAATCAAAACATGTACGATATTATATGAGTTGCCCTAGAGAGACACGAAAACCGGGCAAGAATATCCTCTTTTTCTGACGATCTAGCAATATGAACTTGTGCCCTTTTTAATTCTACCAAAGTCTCAAATTCTACGGGCCCCGTCGGCCACGATGATTTTTCATTTATGAGCCACTCAGGGCCATGCCACCATAAATGACTTTTCTTTAACTCAGAAGGCACCATCCCCCGGGTTGCTAGATCGGCGGGATTATAGTTAGAAGCAACGTGAAACCAATTTTTGTTTCCTACTTTTTCTAATATAGTGGCAACTCTGTTGGCCACAAAGGTTTTCCAAATACAGGGCGGTTTTCTTAACCATGCGAGAACTATTGTAGAGTCAGACCACAAATATAACGTATGGGTTTTAATATTAAACTGAGGCATAACACTGTCAACCAAATTTGCCAGAAGTACTGCACCGCACAATTCTAGGCGGGGCAACGATGGTTTTTTAACTGGAGCCACTTTTGTTTTAGCCACCAGAAGATTTGAAACTACTTGACCGGCAACCTGAACCCTTACGTATAACGTTGCTGCATAAGCCATCTCTGACGAATCACAAAAGCCATGAAATTCAATATTACAGTCAGGGGAATATCGAATCCAACGAGGAATAGTAATTGTGTCAACGTCGTTATATTTTGATACAAAAGTTTGCCACTTATGCAGAGCTACTGGCTTAATAGCGTCGTCCCAATCAATTTTATCGAGCCACATTTGCTGCATAAGAATTTTTGCCGTTATAATCACTGGTGCCAGCCAACCCGCTGGATCAAACAGTCGTGCGATTATCGAAAGCACCTCCCTCTTAGTATATAACGGTTTAAGTTGAATTTTTTCAGTGACAAAGTAAAAATAGCGTACGCCAAGAGTTTTAGCTGTACTTTTATCATCGAGACACAAAAAAGACGAATTCAAAAGATGATCAGGGGGCAAGTTTTTCAAAATATGTTTCGAGTTTGACGTCCATTTTCTAAGTTCAAACCCTGCTGTACCTAAAATTCCAATCAGCTGATCACGAGCAACTATAGCCTCTGATACAGAATGGGCTCCCGCAAGGGCATCATCAACGTACATTGCCTCACGAAGAAGTTTTGCCCCCAAATGGAAAACGTCGCTCTTCATCATCTGCTAATTGTAAAAGCGTTCGAAGAGCCAAATATGGAGCGCAATTTACGCCAAATGTTACTGTATTTAACTGATAGTCCTTTAACTTATCATTTTCACAG